>JAKCPI010001623.1:0-148040 GCA_023213315.1 Euborellia annulipes | reverse complement strand
TCTTAAAATTTCCTTACAAATAGGTACTCCAATTTGATGCTAAAATTGATTTAAATTAATTTATTGTTTAATTTTGTACAGTTTATATACTCGTAGATATATTTTGAAATATTTTATTTAAGAATAATATAAAATTTTAAAAAAATCATAGCTCTTGGGGGGCAAAACCAGTGGCCACGTACGCCCGTTACGCCACGTAACCAGGGGGGCGAGGAGGGCGCGAGCCCCCCCCCGCGAAACCAACATAGGCGCCCTACGGCCTCTAAGATATAGCCCAGCGAATGCGATTTTATCATATTCTTTTCATCGATTGTCTTAAAAAATTGATTGTTTTCTTTTAAAATTATATTACAACTTGAATTCTACTATTTTAAATTGATATAATTGGAGGTTTACTTCTTTTAAATCCGTATGATGGAGTTCACGGTAATTAAAACAAAGTATTTTACTTTATTATGCAGGAATTTTATTGCCAGACAACTGTTGTGTGCACATTCTCACAGTTTCGGTCCGAAAAGGACCATCATCAGGCCTGAAACATACAAATTGTTTTCTTAACCTTCATGCAACACTGGGCCAATCTTTCATATGATTACATATTCATTTTCTTCACAATACAATGAATGAACATCACAATTATGATTTTTTCAAAAAATTATGTCATTAAAAACCAGTACATACCATGTATTCCTTGTCTCTTATTTAAATATATATTTCCCCAAAGGGGGTGAAATGCCATGAATTATATATATGGAGTGGGAGAATACTTTAATTTGTTTTAGAATCCCGACTCTGTCCTGTGTAGTGCAGATTTGAACCTGCCAAAATTTTTTTATAATTTATTTTAAACATATCGAGATTAATAAAGATTAGCGCCATGTATCAATATGAACAACTCAAATACAAGAATACACCAAGAATATTTCATTGTATTTGAGTTGTTCATATTGATACATGTGGCTAATCTTTATTAATCTCGATATGTTTAAAATAAATTATAAAAAAATTTTTGGCAGGTTCAAATCTGCACTACACAGGACAGTGTCGGGATTCTAAAACAAATTAAAGTATTCTCCCACTCCATATATATAATTCATGGCATTTCACCCCCTTTGGGGAAATATATATTTAAAAATCATTGTGTGGTTTTATGAAACCACGATGCAAGTGAAACTTTTTCGGGTCGTAGGCGTTTAAGTGAAAGTTTTCAGAAAATTATTCAATTAAGGGTATTAAAATAGCGTTTTTAATCTTAAATTAATAATTTGAAAATTAAGAATGATAATGGGAAATCAATAGAGGCATATTAAAAACTGTGAACAATATTTATTTGGTAACTAGCCGCGCCGCCCGCCTTCGGCGGGCAGCGCGTCTAGCCAGGGGGTCTTCGCCACCCTGGATCCCCCACCAACTGAGTTTGATACAGTAGTTAAGACAACAAAAGGTTTTCATGTAGTCAAGAGATCGAAAATCACATTTAGATTATCAGTTAATTCCTTATTTATTTAAATATTAATACTGTGCCTTTTCATAAATATTTGTTTTATAAATAAAAATGTGATCTTTTCATTGGCGGTCCCAGGATTTTGTTAAGGAGCTCGGAATTTTTGTTGTAGGAGGGGGAGGAGAGGCCCTCCCCCTCCCCCCTCCCTGGAGCCTTTGGTCTTCTATTAATTATACAATATACAGTATATAATTTTTTTTAATATATATAAATATAGTAAATTGATTTAGAAATCTTTTTGACTTATTAGGAGGCTATTCAAAAGTGAAAATTTTAAATTTATTTATCTTTAAATCACATCCTCAAATTGTTTTATTTTTCATAAGATATCAAACATTTTATGTTTATCGCCGTTTACGTCAATAGTTTCTTATTATTATTCCTTGTGGATGTTATTTCATGAGAATATTTTATTTATGTGAATCGAATTTATTATGAAATTTAGAAAAAAAGCAGGAAATTTTGGGAAAAAGCGGATGTGAAGAGGGCGCCAAAAGCTTGATGCGCCTGGGGTGGGGTGGGGGGGGGGCAAGCGCCCCCACCTGGATACGCTACCTACTGTATATTATATACTGAAAGTATTGGATTCATGTCTAAAATTCGATGTCGAGATTTTGATGGATATTCACGTTTTGAGGTCCCCTGAATCCAAAAAAGTGGTTTTCGTGACATGGTCTGTCTGTCTGAGTGTGTGTGAACAAAATATTTCAAGAACTAAAAGTTCTAGGAGTTCGAAATTTTATATTTAGACACGAAGCTTTTTATTAAAATCGGCCAAAGAGTACTAGTATTTTAATGATGTACTTTTTCAATTTTTTTCGATTTTCTCAAAATTCGCTTCAACGATTTTGATTAAAATTTGTAAATCAACTATTTTTTAGATGCTCTTTAAAATGTATATTCTCATTTTGCCCTTGAACTCTTTTGAAGCAGCATTTTCTGTTGTAGGCCTACTTAATAGGAAAGATAGGAGAAATGGTTCTATAGTAACAAAATATAAATATTTTCCCATATTTATAAAGTTTATATCTTGAATTCTAATATATCGGCGGAAACTAAATATATCTCGACACAAATAAATCTGGTGTGACAAGCACAGCACTCAACTTTCTCTTACCTTTGGTAAGAGAAAGTTGTCCTGTGCAAGATTTTTTGAAATATTATTTTTTTAACTTTTTTTTTTTTTTAAACATTCACACACTCATTCACACAGCCTTTTCGGCAACTTAGGCCATTTAAGACTTTAAACGATATCCGTTAAAGATTATTATACATATTGGGGTCCAGGCATTCTTATTTAAGTCTTTTGGTATCCAAATGCCTTAAATAAAATTATCGGACTGCCTGGGGTCCGAACCCGCGACGTTCGGTATAGAAGGTAGACACGCTACCAACTACTCCAAGCCCCGTGGGCTAACTTTTGTTAATATGCAAATGACACTAATAATACGCTTAATTTTTAAATTAATTAAAAGACATCATTTAAAGTAATCTGATAATAGCTGGGAATTATAAAACAAACCACAATATCCCGAGGAAAATCTCTCCGGATTCTTGGTATCCTGCTAAGAAAATAATCATCTATCAATTGTAACCATCAATATGCGTGTTTCAGTATCTTGTACGTCAAACAAGCTGATAACATCTCTTTTGAAAGTAAAATATTTAAAACAATATGAATCTGGAATATCCATTTGATGATAATTGATGTGAGTTTATAAAAATAAAAGATAAAATGTAAAGGACAAACGAATCCTTTTCCGAGAGATTGAACATTTCCTTTCAATCTTTAAATATAAAAGATCATAGCTCGTAGATTTATTTTGAAATAACAACGAAAGCCTTTTGTCTGGAGTCTTACTCCCCTCGACCCTCGTTTTTATTTTTCACCGCCTTTCAGTAGAATCAGTCAATCCTCTTTCCTTTCAGAAGAGCCGGAAATATCACCAGTTAATTTAAAACGAATAATATATAACCTTACTAACTTTTCAAGTAATGAGAACTTTTTGTTTCTAAAAAGAATATATCTTTTTAAATATATTTAGAATTTCAATGATGGACAACAGGCAATCAACAAACCATTAATGTTCTAGTTATTAATTTATAGAGACTAAAGGCCGGTTGCTTTACTTGAAGTCAACTAGCACATTTATCCGACCAGTAATATCCATATTGTAAACAAGAACACCCTTAGCCTTCGAGTTAAAAAAATGAGTTTTTTCACATATAATTAGCTATCTGAGATAGAATGGGTGTTTTGTGAAATTAGCAACTTAATAAAGACATAACTCACAAATATTATTAAAAATAAAAATTGAAATTAAGCTTAATTTAAATAAATATTAAAATTAATTTTTTTACAAAAATTTAAAAATTTAGAAAAAAATAATCAAGGGTTAATAAAGGATTTGCCTGGCAAGAAGATAGCACAACAACCCCCAGAGGGGGGGTCAAGGGGTCGTGACCCCCCCCCTCAAATCTTTTTTTTTTTTTTAACACACACTTTTTTCCCACTCACTCTCCCATTCACACAATCTTTTCGGCAACTTAGGCCATTTAAGACTTAAACGATACTCATATTTGATTAATATATATTTATTGGGGCCCAGGCCCATTTATTTATACTACATATACGTATAAAAAAAAAAAAAACAGTGACCCCCCTCCCAAAATGTAAGGCTAGGACCGCCCTTGATTCTCAACTTTCCATGTAAAGAGAAGAATTGAAATAAATTTTATTTTGTTTTACTATTTCGGGAGTCCATAATTTATTTATTTAACTTATACATCTCATCCAAAATTTGAAAATAAAAAACCTTTTGAATAAAATTTACTTTATTAGTATTAATTATATAAATATTATTAATTTTAACTCCTTATATACTATACTATATTAATGTTGTTCTATAAATGTCAAAAAAGGAGATAAAATCTCTTTAAGAAAAAATTTATTAATTTATCTAACAGGTATTGATTCTAAAAATATTTTTTTAACTAAATTAAGTTCAAAAATATAATAATAACTGTGAATAAAATCCTGATTTAATTGAAAAAATATAATTTGTTAAATAAAAAATTCATTTGAAATTTATTTTTAATATAAGCTGGTTTAGTTGATGCTACAAATCAACTCCTCATTTTTTTAAATGAATTTTCAGTGAATTTTTGTCATTGGTCATTTGAACAACTTTTTTTATAAAATATATTTTTTAATTAGTTTTATTAGTTCATCTTTAATTAAATATTAATATACGATATCATGAATTCAATTCAGACTATTAATTGAGACAAATATTTTTTTGGTTTTATTTGACAATATATTAACGTTTCGCTTTTGATTAATACCATCTTCAGAGACTTTATAAGCATTTCAAGGCATTACATAGTGTAATAATTTGATAGGCTATGTTCTGTTTTTAACTCTGAAGATGATCTTAACCAAAACGTGAGTGTACGGGCTTAATAAATAAAAAGGAAATAACAATTGTGCCCTTCGGGCTTGGCGTAGAGGTTAGCGTGCTAACCTCGTATACCAAACGTCGCGGGTTCGGACCCCAGGCAGTCCGATGATTTTATTTAAGCCAATTGGATACCAAATGGCTTAAATAAGAATGCCTGGACCCCATATATGTATATTTATCAATAACGGATATCTTAAAAAGTCTTATATGGCCTGAGTTGTCGAAAAGACAGTGCGAATGTGTGTGTGAATGGGAGTGTGAATGAGAAAAAAAAAAAAACAATTGTTGATTCTTCATCTTCAATATACAATAATTCGACCTCAATATCATAATTAAAGGCAATAAAAATCCGGAGCATTGAGTGCGGGCTTTTTCTATAAAATTTTTATTAAACAAAGTTCTATTTTAAAACTCACTTTAATCTAATTTCCCTTCTAATTCGTAAACAAGAATTTTTTTTTTACATAAAACTTTCTTTAGTAAGAGTCTGATAGTTTTACATCTTTTATTAGAATCAATTAGTCATTGAATCCAATACTAGGGCAATCCTTTTTTTTATCGTAATAAAACATAAATGAATTATTTAGAATCTTATGAAAGGTTTTTACTTTCCAACCTGATGGTTTAAATTTTTTTTTTTTTTTTAATTTTAATTTCAATTCCTTATACTGATTAAGCTATATAATTTACAAGTTTATTTGTAACAGGCTTATAAAACTTTCCAAGGTGTCACTAACAAGACACAGTCTTATTTTTACAATCGAACGCCGCCATTGTCATCCTTTGGGAAGCGAGACAAGAGGCATTTGTGAAAACGATTTTGTCTGGACCTGGTTTCTTGCTGTAATCGCGTGCCTTGGTGATGACAAAAAAACCGACAAATGTCTTCTTGTCTGGGTTGTATAGATCATGATGACGATGAAAATAGACTAAGCTCAGGGTGCTGTTGGCTGCATGTCGCCAATGCAAAAACAAACAAATGTGAATCGCGCAATTTTTTTCAAACAGCGGAAATTTACCTTTTCTCTTAAAATTATTTTTAGTAAATTTTTTTTTTTATTTTAAGCTATAATCCTAAAACCATCACCCTGTGTCAAGGATCTTTTTACTTTAGAACATGTAATTTCAATCTATTTTCTTGTCATTTTTTAACTGAATAATTTTAATAAAAAAAGGGCTGAAGTTTTTTAAGTGCCTTGTTTACACACTCAGGGACTCACATCTTGTGGATGACGATTACGAGTTACCCCAGCTAAGCCTTATCCACCTCCCAAACCATTTCTTCTCTCCGTCGTAACTGTTTTTAAAATTCCGACACTAGTATAAATAATGCAAATGAAATTGAGGTAGCCGTAACATCGGCTATTTGTGTACAGGGAAATAACAATAAATATTTCTAAATCGATATTTGAGGGAAAGAATAGTAACCGTAAGAATAGCCCGTGTTAAGATAATCGTGATTAAGGGACGCTTTATTTGCATAACTTTTCTCCCTTTAAAATATTTGTTATCATATTCACTAATCAAAGATACTTTATCGCAAATTATATATTTTTTAAATATTTATAATTGTAGGCTGGATTCTCTTCCACTGTAATTACATCATCAACAGCTACGATTTCTATTTAGTATAGAGTCTTCTTTTTGATTGTCCGCCGACCCCGCATCGAGGGAATAAGTCGAGGACAGAAGAAGAGAAAGATAATTTTGATGTAGAAAATTCTTAGTCCTTTAACATTTTAAAACTCTTAAATTCTTCAAAACATCGATTGTTGTCTTAAGTGTATTATAATTATTTTTTTTTTTTTGACTCATGCCTCTTTTCTTCAATATTTAAAATAAAAAAAAAATGAATTTCAAAAGAACTAAATGTTTTCTTTTCTTATCTTGTTTCTAAATGAAAAAAAAAAAAAAAAAAATTGCTTACCATGGATTCATTTAATTTCTTATGCATTATTTTGGTGATCAAGTTAGTCATTCCGCTTTATAGAAATGAATGAAAGTAAAGGTGAAAATATATTAAATTCTAAAAAAAAAAAACTACTTTATTAATTAAATCCTTCTCGCTGATAAGCACATGTCTGTTCAAACATCACCGCATTTTTTTTTAATACGCTTAATGATAGATGTTATTAAATTTTTAAATCAAAATTCAGATGTTCTAAGATTAAATTATAGAACTTTATTTTTCTTTTCATCTTTTTTTTTTCTTATCTTCAAAATTTATACATAAAGTTCTCTAGACACGTTTCACCTCTGATCTTTATTTAGATATTCGTTTTGATATTAAAAATAAAATAAAAAAATTACTTATCATACTTGAATAAATTAAGATTTTATATATTTTACTACCGGTACTGATTATTTTCCAATTTAAAGAGCATCTTTTAAAAAGATGTAATCTAGAAAAAATTCCTTTGATTCTTGATAATAAATATAATAACAATAAAAAAGTTTTACAATAGATAGATTAAAATATCTGACTCTTCGAGGGGCGAGAGGTTCGTGACAAATAACAGGGGCTCTTTAAATTTCTCTTCAATTCTCTTTAAATTAAGTTTGCTCTCAAATAATTTAAATAAAAGATACACATCTTTAAAATCAATATAAAATTATCTAATGAAACCTCCGCTGAGAAAAAAATCTTAGCAATATCTTAATTATAGATAATATTATATCTTTTTTTTTAAATTAGACTTACTAAATTTAGGCTTATTATTCATAGTGAATTAAATCAATGAAGTCAGTGTTTTTATATAGACAGGAGAAGGAGCAAGTGCAGCCAAAAATAAAAGCCTCCGATTTAATACAATTCAACGAGACTTTTCGGGTGAATTTTATTTACACCCATTCAGTCCTTCAAAATTGTTAAAAGTCCCGGAGTTAGTCAAAAGGGCAATACATGTAAATTTATGTATCACCCGAAACGTCTCGTTGAATTGTATTAAATCGGAGGCTTTTATTTTTGACTGCATCTTCTCCTGTCCATAATGAATTAATATTAATCTGAATTTTATTAGTTTAATTAATATTTTTCTTTATTAATCACATACTGATTCGTTCCATAGATAGGATTATTGGATCTCAATCTCTAGAAAAATGTCATTGGATACAAAGGATGTACGGTTGCCAGTGATTATAAAGATCGCGTGTGTATTAAAGATCGATGGAACGAAACGGAGGCAGTATAAAACTCAGTGTGACATGTGGCGTAATGTTTTTCACATCACTCCATGTCTCATTACTTTTTTTAATTTTAATTTTCCAATAGTAATTTAATCAATAAAGCTAAAGAAAGTGTTTTATGGCATTATGAAAATTTTTAAATGAAAGACGTATTTAAAGGGTTTTAACTCTTTTTTTATATTTAAAGATCGAATTTAAATGACCATTAGAAAGCTCTTTCCTGACTTTGTAAACCGTAGCAAATTAATATTTTCCGCTGTCAATTCTGATTTTCGGATAACTTTTTTGAATATACCTACATCATAGATTGAAACATTTATTCCTTCCTTTTCTTCCCAGTTAACCTTTCACGAATACAACACAAAAGAGGACTAATAACTAAGAGCGAATAAAAAATAAAAACACTTTCATTTAAAATACTCTAAAAAGAGAAAAGAAACTTCTTAAATTTTTTTTCTTCCATTTTCCTTTACTGATATTTGAAGTTTTAATCAACGCCCACACTTAATTTTTATTTAGCTAAAACTTATTTTATTCTATATTTAAAATTTAAATTTGTTAGAAGTTCCGGCTCGGAGTCCTTGAATTTTTTTTTAATTTAATTTATAACTTTATTTTTTATTACTGTGACCATTAAGACTACAAATATATATTTGTCTTGTTCTTCAGGTCACCCATCCAGGGTTCAGTAGCTATTAGCTTTGCTTGACTACAGGGTTTTGGTTGATGTTCATTCTCGCTTTAATTAACCAAATTGGTGAATATTCAGGGAGTGGCGCTTCGTGCTCTTACCAAATTTGTGACTTTTCAACTTATAAAATTCATCACACATTAAATTTTTCTATATTTAGTAAATGGCTTATGTAATAATTTAAAATAATAATAAGTTGGCGGCCTATAATTTCAAGTTGCAAAAATCTAACCAATCTCTTTTCCTTCATTAATCTATATACGGTACCTGTTTAGATTTTTAATAGGTGATTTAAATAATAAGAGAATCGACAAGCTGCTGCTCATTTTGTTTCATCAAACTTTGATTAGATGCTTCTTAAAACTGTTCTAATCAGTAAATCTAATTTGCATAAAAGCCCTTGTTAATTATACTATATAATTATATTTAATCTAAATACCATAGATCAAATTTTTATTTTTAATAGTATATTTTTACTTATAATTAAGAAATAAACTTCTGAAATAAATATTTTAAATAATATAGGCTAGTTCATAATAATAGATATTATTAAAAGGTCTTAAATAAATTCCAATTTACCTTTTAATCTTGCCCGCTACAGTAGATTACTTTAAATAAACCAAGAAATTTATTTAGATTCCTGAAATTGAATTCCCTCATTATAGTTTTCCTTTTTAATATTTTATAATTACTAATTATTATTATGTATTTATATTGTTTTGGTTTTGTTTTGTATTGATTTTGCTTTTATTTTATTAATTTAGCTTTTGCTTTTGTTTTGATATTGTATTAACTTTGCTTTCGTTTTGTTTTATATTGTATTAATTTTGTATGGTTTATGTTAATTTTTATTATGTATTTATTTTGTAGACGTTTTGGCCCAAAGGCACGTGGCTAAACGGGCGAAATAAAAATAAAAAAATTACTAATCTTCATCTTAAATCGACGTTTTATTAATTCAAAATATAAATAAGAAGCGAATAAATTAAAACTCAAGGTGTTTACTTAGTTTCTTTTCTATTTATAGAATTATATTATTCCAAGCTCTGTGATGGTCACACAACCCTTTGCATTCATTTCGCTCCTTACTACAAGAAGCTTAATCTTTTATAGAAAATGGAATTAAAACAAACATAAAAGCAAAGCAAGAAGCCTTTAAGAGAAGTAGTTTGGCATTAAATATATTATTACCATATACTGAACATCTATCTTGGTCTAGTGAAGGCATTCAACTTGCGATTTGTATTGGACGAATCATAAAACTTGACTCAAGTTACTTATCGAGGGGCCCAAGAAGTAAAGGGAGGAATTGAAGGGGGAGGGGAGCAGGTGTGAGTCCTTCTGAAAAGGTTTCGGGGGTCGAATTATTGGAACTCGCCCTGATGGACGCTCATTTCTTATTTTGGGGCGCAGATCAAAGGGGACCCAAGAACAAAACGAGTCTTTAAGCATCAGCCTCGCGGAAAACCGAAGAAAATGGGCAGAGGGGGATCCCCGGGACAGTCCCGGGACCTACATTCAATTCCACCCCAAAAGGTGTCTTCAATAGACGCATCTTGCAACCGTCTTCTGATTGATTTTTTTTGTTTGTTTAAAAATAAATTAATCACGCTCTTAGAAAAAAAATTCTTATTGTCTAGCCGAGTTTTTTTCTTTCTAAATATAAGCTTATACTGGGTTATCGTTATTCTATTAATTTTATTTATAAAGAACAAAAATTACTTTTTAGGGTCTACTTGAAATTATTGCAAAATTGATAGATTAAATTAATTTTTAGTATGTAACAATTATCTTTGACCATGCTAAATCTAAAAAAAAAAAAAATTTCTTTCAATTTTTGAAAAGATGATTTTCGATGACTAAGGGACTAATCAACAGGAGCAGGAGGTTGTAGACAGCAATCATGGAATAAAAAAAATCTTATTTAAATTTCTTCAGTGTTTCGGAAACGGATCGTTCCCAACCTCAGGACGATAAATTGTTACTGTTGTTTAGGGGGAAACTGTATGAACATAGGTGGATATTGTATAAACCGCTATGTATCCACCCAAGCAACATTAACAATTTATCGTCTTGAGAATCGGAACCATAGGCGTAGCCAGGGGGGGGGGGTTGGGGGTTAAAACCTCCCCCATGGGACCCAAGTTATGACTAGATATTTAATACAAATTATATTTCACTTAGGGTAAGAGAAAGTAAAATATAATAATTTACTCTAGCTAAAAAAACAAACCAAAATGATTTATAAATACCCTAAAATAATCTTAAATTTTTGAAAAAAATTTCTTGATCCCCCCCCCATCAAAAATTTCTGGCTTTGCCAATGATCGGAACGATGCTTTCCTGAAACGTCGACGAAATTTAAAAAAGATTTTTTTATTCCATTCTTGCTGCTTACATATTCCTGCTCCTGATAATTTCTATCAATTCCTTTCTTTATCTCCGAACGGACAGGCCACCGCTTTTTTTTTTTGTCTTTTGCTTCTGTTATGCTGTAGTACTATGTCTCTGGAAAAGTTGTCCATTATGGTGCTGCTTCTGTTTTTAAGACATTTAACATTTAAACCATGTAGACCTAACTGGATGGGACTGTTGTTGATAATAATCAAAATGATAAAATCTATATTTTTTCATCCAATGTTTATTAAAATTTTATAAGAAATAGTGTGCCTTTTCCAATTGAAGTTCTATAATTTTTTTTTATTATTTTATAAGTCTCCTATTTAGGCGAATTGGCGGTGCAATTGCCTCTAATACGGATATGGGTTCGATTCCAATTTAGACATGGATGCTTTTTTTTTATTATTCATCTCTTATTCCCACCTCCCTCGCCTTATATTGATATTTAATCACCTCAATCTGTTTAAAAACTCGTCTAAAATATACACAAAATATCATTTTATTTTTATTGTATTTTAATATTTCATAAAAATCTCATTAAAATCAATTTAACTCATATAAAATTCGTAATAATTATATGGGAATATATGATTAAAAATCACAACTGGAAGAGATTTGGTTGACAAGCGTGAAAAAAGTAGGTTTCATAAAAAAATACCGGTTCATTTTCACAAAAAAAAAAAAAAAAAAAAAAAAAAAAAAGAAACAATCAGACAACTCTCCATTTTATGGGAAAATGCTGCCTAATGGACTAATAATAAAGAGGATAAAGTTTGTTGCTTACATGCAAGAGCATTAGTTTTGAATATAGACCGGTTTTCCAGTTTATTGAATTCTATTTTTTTTTTTGTGGAGGAGAATGCACAAATAAAATACATGCATTTGTGTTTTGTATTTATATCCAAACCAAACAACAATGACTCGATATATTTGTATCTGGTTTCTAAGACTAATGGTGTGAAGGTCTGCGTAATTATAATTCTTAAACCATCAGGATGGATAACAAAAAAAAACTTTTAATATTTTTAATTGGAAAGAAAGATAATATAATATTTTAATCAGCTCTGAAGATGATGGTCAGTGACTCTTAGAGCCAAGGCTATGTTTTTTTGCATTTCAATTACTTCGAATCCGACTCTGATGAGATGTCGAGTCTCGGATGAGGTTTGATTGTTCGAACGGCTTCGTTACGATCCGATTCACTTAATAAAAGTGCATTAGAAATAACGTTTTTTTCTTCTCTCTCTCTCTCTCTGTCTCTCTTTCGCTATACAAATTCTAATAATCGTTCTTATTACTAATAGAGCTCTTAGGGGAGAGCGAGTTTATTAATTAGTGTTGAGTTTGTCCCCGGGATTGACCAAGTTTATTTATGGGCAGAAGCTCCTTTAATTATCACCGATGTGAAACTTCTAATGGTCTTGTGTCATCAAGGGGTTTCGAGGCGCAGAGGAAATTAAAACTTTTTATTTGATAGTAAATCAGTGGAAATTTTAATGGCCGCTTTTAATTAGACAAATTATTTTTTAGAGTTATTATGTTCCTAATGGTGCGAATGAGAAGTATAATTGATAGTTTAAATTAAAAAAATAAATAAATAAATAATTAAAAAGCAAAAATAATTTCTATTAATTTTTGTTTTTATTTTTCAAAGCAAATTAGAAAATTGGGATTGTATTTTATATTTTTACTTTCTCTTACTTATATATTACTGATGTACTTTTTTAGTTTTTTTTTTTTTTAGTTTTCTCAAAATTCGGTCCAACAATTATGATTAAAATTTAAAAACCAATTATTTTTTATTTAACAAGACTGTGAGTTAGAGCCCTGCACGGGCCGATCTTTCTTGGCCCGGACCGGCCCGTGTCCGTATTTTCTTTTGACTTCCCGCCCGTACCCGGCCCGTAATTTTTTACCATTCTTCAGGCCCGCCCGAGCCCGCCCGGAATTTTTCCAAACCCGCCCATACCCGCCCGAGATTTAGTGAATGAATCAACGAATGTCTTGCAATTTTTAAATAAAATTTCATTTCCATGCCCGTCAGCCCGAACCCGTTTATTTAGAATTGCTACCCGCCCGTAATTTTTTCATGGCCTCCAAAGCCCGCCCGGCCCGGCCCGCGGGCCGGGCGGGAACGGGCCTGCGGGCCTACCCGTACCCGTGCAGGGCTCTACTAGTGAGTGTTGTTTATTGGTGAGGCCAAACATCCCATCGAGGGAATTTTGAATACTATTATCTTATTCAAATATATAGATCTCGAAAAGTATTTAATTATTTTTTAGATGCTCTTTAAAATGTATATTCTCATTTTGCCATTGAAATTGTTCAACTTTAATTTATCGGAGGAAACTAAATACTACACAAAAAATTTGGTGTGACAAGTATAGAAAACAATTTTCAATTACCGAAGATAAGAGAAAGTTGTGTGCTGTGCGACCAGTCATACCAGATGTTTATTAAAATATTGTATAACTTTATCCCTTAAAGCAGATATTTTAAGTCTTCCGTTCAAAGCGATATAAAATTTAAATTATATTAATATGTACTACCAATTAATTTAAATAAATCAAGTAATATATCGTATGTTTCTCGTAAATCTGTCTATTTGGCCTCAGATGTCGAAAAGACAACACAATCTTTCAGTTATTGTACCATACATAGGCATGCTATAATTGATATTATTTTCATATATGCATAGATCTTTCGAATAGGTGCTTTACCCGATTAAAAATGATCGAGGGATCCACACGCCCGCAGCAGGTCTGCATAGTGAACCCTTAGGGACTCACAGGGATACACATGCCCGCACCAGGGACACACACAGTAGATCGAAAGTGACCAGAAGAAAAATGTGTGTCCCTGGTGCGGGCGTGTGTATCCCTATGTGTCCCTGGTGTAAGAGTGTGTATCCCTGTGTGTCCCTAAAGGTTCACTATGCAGACCTGCTGCGGGCGTGTGGATTCCTCGATCATTATTAATCATTTTTACTCGGGAAGACCTTATCCTTAGCAGACCACTCACTTACAGTTGTTTTTCAAAATAACTGAGCATTTGTTCTGGGATAGATATGATAATTAGTAGGCTAATAAGTAAATTAGTCTTTATAAAGATGAAATATATTTAAAAAAAAAATTTAAAGTTAATTATTTATTATATTCAAATTCTTATGTTTTTTTAAATCACTAAAAGAAATTAAAATTTAATTTTGTTTTTATTTTTATCTTTTCCTAAAAAATAAAATCTTAAATCCTTAATGATTTAAATATTTTTTAATCAAGGAAAAATTGTCACCATCCAAATTAGGCTAAAAATAAATGGACAAGACATGGTCTCTCCGAGAGGGCGGAGCAGGTGGAACGTGTAATTTAAATGTGACATATTTATTTGAATTTTCAAACGTGAATCTTTTCGGTTTGCAATTTAATAGTCTATTCGAGGTTGAAAATGGAGGCTTTAAATGGTAGAAAAACGATTAAGTTTTATTTGTTCTCTCCATTTTCAGTAGACGATTCTAGAGTTAAAAAATTGTCGGCGACAGTTCTTTCCCTCTTGGAAAAATTCTCGAAGGCAAATGCCTTTTTGGTTTTGGTCCATCTTAAGAAAATAAAATTCAAAAAATATTTGCGACATTTTTTCTTTTACGGCCGTTTCATTATGAATATTATAACTCCATCAAAGTAATTTAAAAATTATTAAATTATATTTATAACAAATTAAAATAATTTTATGCAAAATTTTTTATTGGTATGTGCTGGATATGGATGCATTTGGAAATACTGTGATAATTTATATAAAAAGCAATTTGGTAGATTTCATATTTTAATACTCATCTGGGAGTAAAGTTGTCTTCAGAGTTTTAATAAATATTTTAGACCAGCGGTCGGAGAACCGGGGTAAATTACCCCAAATGGGGTAAAAATGAAAATTTTCTGAGTAAAATTGAGTGAGTTTCAAAATTATCATGGGGGGCTATAATATGAAAGATGCTAAAAAGGGGCCATTTTGTTTTTTTTTTTTGCTCTTCGGCATGGGGTAATATCAACTTACACAAAAATATTTTGGGGTAATGATTAAAAAAGTTCCCCGACCGCTGCTTTAGACCTTGAACCGAATCAATCTTTTCCAATAATTTTCTTACAATCTTGAACTGAACTATAATAGGATCGTTGCTGATAAATAAGTATCTGAAGGCCCTCGGGGCTTGGTGTAGAGGTTAGCGTGCTAACCTCGTATACCAAACGTCGCGGGTTCGGACCCCAGGCAGTCCGATGATTTTATTTAAGCCATTTGGATACCAAATGGCTTAAATAAGAATGCCTGGACCCCAAATATATGTATATTAAATCAATAACGGTTATCGTAAATGTCTTATATGGCCTGAGTTGCCGAAAAGACAGTGTGAATGTCTGTGTGAGTGTGAATGAGAAAAAAGTGTGAATGTTTAAAAAAAAAAAAAAAGTATCTGAAGAACGCAAAATAGCTCAAGGACCCACATCTTGTGTATACGTGGATGGCGACCACGAGCTGCCCTAGCTGGGATTGGCAATAATTCTGTTCTTTGCAGATCAGTCTCTTCCCTTCTATATTTTCAACAGGCGTCAGACCGTGCGACGGGCCGGCCTGTTCTATTCCTTCTCAGTCGCCGCAAAAACCCATGAACCGCCTCTGTGTTTTCTAAAGGATTTTTTTTTTTTTTTTCTAATGTTATGTGAAAGACATTTTTTCACATAACTTCTTTCTTCTGTGGAACAATAAATAAATAGAAAAATTTTGTTGTTTGCATAAAAGCTGGAATGTGTCTTGTTAATATTTAGAAAGAAGTACTTGTATTTCTAATATTTGTACTTAAAAGTTTAAATAATAAACTTGAAGCATATAACAGGTAAAACATCATAGAACAAAATAAAAATCTTCTTTTAATTATTTTGCGTAATTTAGAATATTTTTTTACCGCTTAGTATGACGGAAGTAATACGAATGCAAAAACAAATTGAATTTTCAAAAGAAATACTTTGAACTTACATGTTAGTCATTGGCACTAATCTTTCAGTGCATGTGTTTGTTACATGGGCGTCCGCAGGGGGGGGCAACCAGGCACTTGCCCCCGCTGAAAAATCAAAATGATAACTTCCCGAGTCGAAATTTAAGGCCTGCTGTAAGCCTTCAGGCCCTGAGTAGGTCCAGTTTAAAGCCCTGTAAGTCTACCTACGCCCGACTTTGAACCCCAAGATCCTACTTTTTTCTACTTATGCACCCTTAAATCCGATTACATTAAAAATAAAGAAAAATTAAAAGAATAATATAAAAAAAAACAATTGAAAAAAAAAATAGAGTTTTTTATTCTGCAAAGTGACGTCACTTGAACGTAGTAGCCTACTTAATACAAGAAGTCCTTCGTATCCGTTATTTTTTACTTTCTCTTACCTCTATATATATGTTAATATATATAGAGAGAGAAAGTATTGGATTCATGTCAAAAATTCGATGTCGAGATTTTGATGGATCTTCACGTTTTGAGGTCCCCTGAATCCAAAAAAGTGGTTTTCGCGACATGGTCTGTCTGTGTGTGTGTGTGGGGTGTGTGGTGTCGTCGTCTGTCTGTCTGTCTGTCTGTCTGTGAACAAAATATCTCAAGAACGAAGAGCTATGAGATTGAAATTTTATATTTAAGTTAGGCACCCCCATGGGACGTGACACGAAGCTTTTGGACAAAATCGGTCAAAGAGTACTAGTACTTTACTGATGCACTTTTTCAGTTTTTTTCGATTTTCTCAAAATTTGCTCCAACGATTTTTTTTTTTAATTCAAAAATCAATTATTTTTTAGATGCTCTTTAAAATGTATATTCTCATTTTGTCATTGAAATCTTCTGAAGACCACTTTACTCTTGTTCTTCATAGGAAAGATAGGAGAAATGGTTGCCATGGTAACAAAATATAAATATTTTCCCATACTTATAAATTTTACATAGTGAATACAATTGTTCCGTAGGGCCTACTGTCGGGAACTAAATATATGTCGACACGAAAAATCTGGTGTGACAAGCACAGAACACAACTTTCGATTACCGAAGGTAAGAGAAAGTTGTGTGCTGTGCGCCAGTCACACCAGATTTTTTATATTCAGTTTGATATAACGGTCTAATTATATAAAATATCAGATGATTATCCGTTAAGAAGATAATCCGAATATATATTGAGTATTCATTATAATTATTTGATTATAAAAGAGATACCATGGTTCATATATAAACATAAGATTCAGCAAGTTATTTGACAAAGTGTGTAGTTGTTGGCCTCTCATGTAACCTCGAGCTGTTCGGGTCAAAGAAGCCATCGAGTTGCGATGACGTCTTCTTGTCATTCTTTATATAGAACACTGGTTTGGTCCCGATTAGGCGTAAATAGGATAACGACTCGAGGTTCTTCTTCGGACGTAAATCGAAACGTCAAAACGTCGCAGGTGACCCCGCCGCCCCCGATAAAAATAAAAAATACGAGTAAGCAAAAAGACAAGTTTTTATATAAACAGTTGATAAACTTTTTTTGTTTCTTTATCTAAAGGCTACAAAATAAATAAAAAAAAAAAAAAAAAAATTCATTCACTGCTCAAATTGAATTAATTATAGATACTGTACAATAAAAACAAAATTATGATAAGTTTTAGAAGGAAAATAATTAATGTATTTTCAAATGGAAAGAAGAAAAATAGACAATTTAGTTTTTTTTATTAAATGCTTTTATTTAACTTTAATTATTTTAATTCCAAAACTTCTCATACTTTCTAAGTTCTTATTTGTTTCTATATAGAAATTACCTCCCCATACATATGTATGTAATAAAAAAAAATACATTATTTTACCATCCATATATTCAAATATTAACTGTCAAAATTATGAGAAAAAATTAACTTTGATTTTAAAATATTATACTTGAGAATATATAAATATGAAATATTTTGCCTGTTTTATTTATGGGATACAGTTATGAGTTCATAGAATATATTATATATAAACAGATTATATGTATACATGTAAGAATAATAGTAAACACAATATATCATTATGTTTCAATTTATCTCTTCAAAAAAATGCGGCCTGGGGAGTTATGATGCCAAAGTGGCCCCCAAGATCAGATTGGGTTCGCTACCCTGAATTATACCTTTCTTGTTCAAATACTTATACTCTGTTGTCTTTAAAAGTTTTATAGGCCTATGTTCCGAAAAAATTTTTATTAAATTAATTAAGAAAATATAATAAAAAAAAACTTTTTTTAAAAAATGCTTTTATTTAAATTGAACTAAAAAGAGAGAAGTAATTTAATTTAATTTAATTTAATTGTTCTTGTTAAAATTGTTGAATATTTGACTTAAAATAAAAGCGTGGGCGCTTCGAGGGAATTTCTAGGCTATAGACATTTCCTTAAGCTATCAATGAGGGCCAAATTTCTGACCTTTAGGCTTTAGTTAAGTAATTTTCGAGATCTAAATATTTGATTTGAATACCTCGATTCGAACTTGACAAGTCATATATATATATATTTAACAAATTTGTGAGCCAAACTTTTGGCTTTGGCCATTCGGCTTTAAATATATTAAATTGCTTAGGCAAATACAATATATAACATACCGGCATAGGCGCCGGAACTGGGGGGGGGGCAGGGTACATTGCCCCCCCTGGCATCCTCCGGGGGGGGGGCAGAGGGGGGGCAAAATTTCTTTTTTATTTCATTTATTTTTAAAAATGCTATATTTTTACTTTTGAAAAATAAAATCTTCTGAATTAAAAAAAATTAAAAGAGTAAGAAATTCATTTTTTCCAAATTTTTTGATAAAATCACTACCAATTTTTTTAAAATTTTAATTTTATTAAAATTGTGATTTTATTTAAAATTTTTAAAGTTTTATAGTAGATTTGTTTTTGTTTTATACTATTTAAACATATTAAATTATTTTAATTTTCTAAAAAAAAATTGTTTGCCCCCCCCCCTGATTCAAATTCGTTCCGGCGCCCCTGCATACCGGTACTAAAATACTATAGGTTTATATTAATGTAATAAATCTATAAATAAGAGGCGATGAATTGTTGAGGCGGAGTAAAAAAAAACAACCTAATTATGGCAGTACCAGGCTGACGTTTAGGCCCTTTATTTAGGCCATCTTCAGAGCCTGTTTGCGATAATAAAATTGAAATATTAGTGAAACACTTACGCATGAACCGAGCACTGAAAAGAACAACGAAAGAATGAATGATCATCATTTTCAGACAAGGACCCGAAACGCCAGTCTGGTACGACTATAATAAAATATATTTGACTGCTAAAAGTCTTGATCAATCAAAATCGGTATTTAAAACTTTTGAATTTAATTTAAATACATCAGTCACCTTAATTCATCTTCTACCGTCCGGAACTTATTCATTCATTAAAATATTATTTCACTTTGTTAAAATTTAATTACATATCCGTAAGATAAAGAGTTATTTTATGCCTCCATTTGAATACAGGACATGAATTTAGATTAATGCAACTCGACATCGACCTTGGCACCCGATCTTCCTATGCAATCGTGACAAATGGACCAAAGCCGTCTTTATCATTCAGATAAAGTGAGAGGAAACACGTAACGTGTTTTTATATTATAATTCTAAAGGCTTATTTAAAATAATAAAAAATAATTAATCTACACCCTCCGATTTTAGAAAAATATGGTGAAAAAAATCTGGTGTGACTGGCGCACGGCACACAACTTTCTCTTACCTTCGGTAATCGAAAGTTGTGTTCTGTGCTTGTCACACCAGATTTTTTTGTGTCGACATCTATTTAGTTTCCGACAGTACGGTACATTGGATTTTCAAGATGTACAATTTATAAGTATGGCAAGCCCTCGGGGCTTGGTGTAGAGGTTAGCGTACTAACCTCGTATACCAAACGTCGCGGGTTCGGACCCCAGGCAGTCCGATGATTTTATTTAACCCATTTGGATACCAAATGGCTTAAATAAGAATGCCTGGACCCCAAATAAATATGTATTATTAAATAACGGTTATCGTAAAAGTCTTAAATGGCCTAAGTTGCCGAAAAGACTGTGTGAATGTGAGAGTGAATGAGAAAAAAGTGTGAGTGTTAAAAAAAAAGAAAAGTATGGCAAAATATTTATATTTTGTTACCATGGCAACCATTTCTCCTATCTTTTCTATGGAGTACAAGAGTAAAGTGGTCTTCAGAAGATTTCAATGACAAAATGAGAATATACATTTTATTGAAGATCTAAAAAATAATTGAATTTTGAATTTAAAAAAAAATCGTTGGGGCAAATTTAGAGAAAATCGAAAAAAACTGAAAAACTACATCAGTAAAGTACTAGTACTTTTTGGTCGATTTTGTTCAAAAGCTTCGTGTCACGTCCCAGGGGGGTGCCTAATTTAAATATAAAATTTCAACCTCCTAGCACTTTTCGTTCTTGAGATATTTTGTTCACAGACAGACACACACACAGACAGACAGACCATGTCGCGAAAACCACTTTTTTTGGATTCAGGGGACCTCAAAACGTGTATATCCATCAAAATCTCGACATCGAATTTTTGACATGAATCCAATACTTTCTCTCTCTATATATATTAACATATATATAGAGGTAAGAGAAAGAAATAAAAAAGTATTTCAATCATGTCAAAAATTCGATTAAGAGATTTTGATGGGGTGCTGTACAACCAGTCACACCATATTTTTTTAAAATAAATAGATAAATAAAGGTATTATTAATAAAAAAAAATCTAACCTCTAACAAATAGTTATATTAAATAAATGGAATAAGAATTTCTTGATTGAATTTCTTTAAGAAGGTGCCGACATTCAAACAAGCTGCTTAGAACAATGTCCACTTATCCTAAAGCTTATTTAATTAGAAGCTAACTGTAAGGTGTTTGCCAAAGTTGATGATGATGAGATTTTAAAAGTAATTGAGGAGACTCCATCAGGGTGATATTATTTCAAATATGCTAATTCAACCTGCTTGATTCATCAGGTTTGTACCCTCTTATAATTAATAAAGAATTTTTTATTATAATTAATAAATGTCGTATCTTAACAAATCATCTTTATTTTTGTTAATTATTAATGTTATTAAATACGCCCGCCGGAAGCGATCTATATTATGCATTTCAAATATAATCAATAAATTTGTAAAGTCAAATAGCCTACTTTTTTTTTTTAATTCACTCTTTTTTCTCATTCACACTCACATTCGCACACACATTCACACAGTCTTTTCGGCAACTTAGGCTATTTAAGACTTTGACGATAACCTTTAATTATTAAAATATCTATTGGGGGTCCAGGCATTTCTATTTAAGTCATTTGGTATTCAAATGCCTTAAATAGAATCATCGGACTGCCTGGGGTCCGAACCCGCGACGTTCGGTATAGGAGGTAAGCAGGCTACCAACTACTCCAAGCCCCGTGGGCAAATAACCGACTTAAAAAAATGTTTTGAATTACGTATTTTCTATACAATATTATTCTTGACAAAAGGATCAAAACATATTTCCTTTTTAATTATGAAATTTTAATTTCTCTAGTCCTAAAAAATTGTGTTCCGTAAAATGATCTGTCAGTGAAGAAAATATCTCAAGAACAAATAGAGGTAGGAAGTTGAAATTTGATATTTAAGTTAGGACAAAGCTTTTGTACAAAATCAGCCAAAGAGTATCTCTAAAGATTTTGATTAAAATTTATAAATAAATTATTTTTTAGATGTTCTTTAAAATGTATACTTTCATTTTACGCTCACAATTATTTTCTTTAAAATATATACTCTCATAATTATTTGGAAATTTTACATATTGAACTTTAATCTACTGTATTGCCGTATACGACGTAACTAACAGTAGGCTCTCGGGCTTAGTGTAGTTGGTAGCGAGCTTGTCTTCTATACCAAGGGTCCAGGCAGTCCGATGATTATATTTTTAATAGGCTTAAAAGCCATTTGGATACCAAATGGCTTAAATAAGAATGCCTGGGCCCCAAATATATATTATAAAAATATTAGTATCGTTAAAAGTTTGCTCAGGGGCCCACATCTTGCGGGTACGTGGATGACGACCCCGAGCTGCCCTAGCTAGGACTGGCAGTACTTCTGTTCTTTGCATGCCAGTCTCTTTCTTTCTATATTTTCAACAGGCGTCAGACCGTGCGACGGGTCGGCCTGTTCTATTCCTTCCCTGTCACAAATACCCAGGGACCGCCGATCCCTCACCGCGAGATTTAAGGCGAAGAAAGAAGAAGAAGATTAGTATCGTTAAAAGTCTTATATGGCCTGAGTTGCCGAGAAGACTGTGTATATGTGTGAGTGAATGAGACTGTGAATGGGAAAAAAGTGTGTGTTTAAAAATGCGACCAGTCACACCAGATTTTTTTATATTTGTTTAATCCTTTATCAAATTAATAAATATTCCTTGACCCCAAAAACATTTTTTTCAACATAATTTTTTATCAGCAAAATGATTATATTTTAATATAAAATGTAAAAACTTAGAATTAATAAATTTTGATCAAAATAGTCAAAACAAATTTATCTAATTTTTTTTTCCTCTTTTAGATGGATATAAAATAAAAGACAAAATTACTTAATGGATAATCACCATAGGCTTACTTACTGTGTCGAGCGATATCTTGAGATATCAAGTTCAAAATAATGTTTTTCCCCTACGCCCGTAATTATTCAGAAATGTGGCGCCCTTGTATATATAAAAATTATGCCTCATAGGGGCGCGTGTCAGGTCACTTAGAATATCAAGATTCGATAATATCCTCTATATAATATTTTAAATAAAGTATAATATATCAAATGAACAATTTTCATAATTGAATAATTTTTACTTTTAACATACCCATAAGTTTAAGATGACAGACAACGTGATCTTATATACGCCTGAGGT
Source organism: Euborellia annulipes (assembly GCA_023213315.1). Classification (NCBI taxonomy): domain Eukaryota; kingdom Metazoa; phylum Arthropoda; class Insecta; order Dermaptera; family Anisolabididae; genus Euborellia; species Euborellia annulipes. The sequence goes on along the minus strand of JAKCPI010001623.1, from coordinate 124,860 downwards.
TAAAAAGATTCCTAATTATAATTATAAAATCAATTTGGTGGGAGTAGAAATCAAGTTTAGCCTCCTGAGTATGTGGGTGGGTGTTTTTAATCATATTATACCGTCAAACTAATAGACTAGTTTATTGGGCAACTATATCAATCACTGTGAGTTATGCAATGTCGCTGCATAGGGTTGTTGGACCAAACGATTTTAATATAATTGAGTAGTGGGCTTGAAGTGAAATTATATTTCGATCAAGACAAACCAGTGAGCTTGGACTACTGACAGTTATTGCTATCAATCATTAATATTAAATGCTACCAAATTCCCAAGACGATAGGCTGTCTTTGTTTAAAAAAAAAAAATAATAATAATAATATAAGAGAGAACTTTAATTTATATTCATACTGAACATATATTACTTTCTCTTACCTATGTATATATGTAATATATATATATAGAGAAAGTATTGGATTCATGTCAAAAATTCGATGTCGAGATTTTGATGGATCTTCACGTTTTGAGGTCCCCTGAATCCAAAAAAGTGGTTTTCGCGACATGGTCTGTCTTTGTGTGTGTCTGTCTGTCTGTCTGTGTGTGTGTCTGTCTGTGAACAAAATATCTCAAGAACGAAAAGAGCTAGGAGGTTGAAATTTTATATTTAAATTAGGCACCCCCCTGGGACGTGACACGAAGCTTTTGAACAAAATCGACCAAAAAGTACTAGTACTTTACTGATGCACTTTTTCAGTTTTTTTCGATTTTCTCTAAATTTGCTCCAACGATTTTTTTTTAAATTCAAAAATCAATTATTTTTTAGATTCTCTATAAAATGTATATTCTCATTTTGTGATTGAAATCTTCTGAAGACCACTTTACTCTTGTACTCCATAGAAAAGATAGGAGAAATGGTTGCCATGGTAACAAAATATAAATATTTTGCCATACTTATAAATTTTACATCTTGAATTCAATTGAACCCTACTGTCGGAAACTAAATACATTTAGACACAAAAAATCTGGTGTGACAAGCACAGAACACAACTTTCGATTACCGAGAAAGAGAAAGTTGTGTGCTGTGCGCCATCACACCAGATTTTTTTATCATGTAGTGCTTGAAAATTCTAACTCATCCGCATTTATAAACATACTTTCTCCAACTTAGATTGTATTATTATGGAAATTTAATTGTTTTTCTTTTAAAATGAAATTTTATTCAGTAAAGTAAAATTATTTTGATTTTTTATATAAATCAGCCACTACAAGCTGGTAAAAAATAAGTTGATACGAAAATGAAATAAAATAAATTCTATTCTATGAAAGAAACTAGCTGTTCAGCCCTCCTTTGGCTCTCTTTCCTGCCCGAAAATTTATAACTAAATAAAGAGATAGTATTTTCTGTCAGCCCAATGAATAAGCGGTTATAGTCGATTTTGTTTATCTTTCAGGGCACGACTTCTAAAGTTTACAAAACTGAAGGTTAAACGCACACCTTGAAAACTACATTTAGAGCCAGCCCCTGTCTTGACCACTAATAATACGTTATAATCAACAAAGAAAATATCTCTCCCTGCTTCTCTTAAGATACTTGACTCATTTTGGACAAAAATCAACTTAACCACTTATTCACTGGGCCGACAGATATATAATATAGAAATTTTTTAAATATAACTTATGGATTAATAAATTGATTAAGATGAAAATATAAAATAGTCTTGATTTTTTAATTAATATTAATATAGGTCTAGACTATATCTATTTAAAAATATTTGCTGGAGCTCGGTTCTCAAAAAAATCTTACTTGCCAGTTTTAATTTCCTTTATACGAATCTATTTATATAATTCGCTAATGTCCGTCTGTCTGTCACTCTCTATTTGGACAACTTCTCGTTGGAATTTTGAAACGAAATTTTATATGCTTAAAGAGGATCTTTTAGGGATTACAGGAAAATTATTTTCATCCCGAAATTCCTATAACTTTTTGAGTTATTAATTCCTAAAGTTACGATTTCTCCCATAGGATGTATAAAGAAATATTTATGTATTCTATGAATGTAAACAAATACTCAAGCAGGCACTGGATTGGGATAGTAATAATTTTCTTTTCATGATTTTCATGCCTTTAAGGGTCAGCCGCAGGCGGGCGCCGCGGCTAGTTATAAATAATGTATAGGCATTATAATATATTTTTCAATCATTTATCTTTCAAAAATAAAATATTGTTTGTTATTTGCTGAGTCATAAGAAAAATATGAATAATTAAATTTCAAAAATAATTAGTCAACTGTCTTTGTTATAAATCTGTCTTGAAATCGAGCATCCGATTCGACCGTTGTATCGAAGGGACAATGTTTTATTTCCATTGATAGCTACTGGCCTAGAAGCTAGCCTGCCATTGACGGATTTGTTAATGTCGTGATCAGTATCAGTGGACAAGGCGCATATCTCACCAGGGAAAGAGAGAAAGAGAAAGAGACCAATGGTCTTGGGAACGGGGAATAGATCTTGTAAACAGGTTTCGCTATCGTTTCATTCGTTCCAGTCCCAGGGAGAAATATATAACCTAGTTATTCAACTAAATACTAATAAAAATACAATTCGGGAAAAGTGATTAGCATAAATAATAATATAAAGAAGTTAACTTTGACTCAAATGACAATCACAAAATGAAGACATTTCCGTCTAAGTTAGTGATTTCATCGCTTCATATTTTATGGAGTTATAAATAAACAAGCTCATAGTGTATGTAGTCTAGATATTAAAATATCACGAAGAAATGAAGGGAGACAAATAAACGAATCGTGTATGTGAACATACACCATTTGAACAGTTCATTGGCCAAGGTATTAAAATCAGGAAAATAAATAAAAGAGAAATTTGGAAATAAAATGTTTTTATCTCTTCAATATCTGAGTAACCAAAACTAACGTAAAGGGTGGAAGATAAAACCCTTAGTTATAATGCCTCCCTTAAAAAAATTTAATTGGATGACTCCTCCCCCTCTCTCCATTTTATAAAATAATAAAAATACAAAAACAAAAATTTTTTATGCTAAAAAATATAAATTTATATAAAAATATTTTTTTATTTATTCTTATTTATTATTTTATTTATAAAACTAGCAATTATGTAGAAAATTGGCTCACGGGGCTTGGAGTAGTTGGTAGCGTGTCTACCTTCTATATGGAACGTCGCGGGTTCGGACCCCAGGCAGTCCGATAATTTTATTTAAGGCATTTGGATACCCCCCCTCCCTAGGCGCCCCTCACAGTTTGGAAAACGCTGCGCTACACATTCAAATATTTTCTTATAAATTTTACATCTTGGATTCTAATCAATTGTCGGAAACTAAATATAAGGGTATTATATGGCTGTTGGAATTTGTATCAGGAATGAAAGTTGGAAGAAAAATGCAGCTTTTAAAGAAAAAATTCTGGCTGCATTTTTCTTCCAACTTTCATTCCTGAAACTAAATATATGCCTCGACACAAAAAATCTGGTGTGGCAAGCACAGAATACAACTTTCAATTTTCAAGTGTAATAGAAAGTTGTGGGCTGTGAGACCAGTCCCACCAGATTTTTATTTATTCTCTAATCTTAGAGGCCTAATATAATTTTATTAAATTTTATCATCATCAAGTCTTTAGATGAGCTTTTTATTTAGGAAATCTTATATATTTATATTTTCCTCGCCTCGACCTACCTAAAAGGACCATTAAAATTTAATTTATTCCTTAAATGAAAAATTAATATGAGTCATCAAATATATGCTCAACTATAACTTTATTTTTATAACATCCCACTAGCCCTTAACTCTTTTGGCGCCCTTGTTTAATTTTATATAACTCTCCCTTCCTTTTTAGTGAATTTTTATTTCCCAAGGTACAGGAACATATCTATTATCAATATTTTTTTTTTCAGCAGTAAAACTCACCGACAGATGGACAGACAAAGCTCAGTATACCGTTTCTCCTTTGTAAAATCGCGCTAAAAAAGGATATAATTTAATTGCTTTTTATACATAGGGCTATTCTAATTTGCCTCATTGCTGTTATAGATGTAATTCTAAATTTGTTGTTACAGCCTAACTGAAAAAGGAAATGAATGTGATTTTTATTGGCTCTTTGGATGGATGTCTGCCAGCTGGGAATAAAAACAAGCAAAAACCCAATTTTTTTTTTTTTAATGAAGTGGAGTCAGTCAAAAGAATTAAATAAATATATTATATATAAATATATTATATTAAATAAATATATGTCGAACGAAAAATCTGGTGTGACAAGCACAGAACACAACTTTCAATAACCGAAGGTAAGAGAAAGTTGTGTGCTGTGCTACAGTCACACCAGATTTTTTTTATTTTGAACCTCCTATCGGGATCCCCGTTTATTTACCCGAGGTGCTTTCGTGCACGAAGACTCACACCTCAAACCCAACCGGCCTCTGGCTGTAGCCATCTTCTGGCACCCCGTGAAGTTACATTATTTCCTATCTCTAGCTCCTCCTCCTGCTCTCGTCTCTAGCTAATTAACTAATCCTTATTTCTGATTTCAACCGGTTCCTTTTAACCAACCTCTTCTATGCTAGGGAGGATGTCCTAGTTTGAAGAGGGATTCCCTCAGCACCGGCTTAAATCAATAGAATTAAAATAAATAAATTTAAAAAAATAAAATAATATGTACAATGACCCATTCATTAAATATGCTTCTTCAATGCGTTAATGAAAGTATTTATTGGAGTTTTGAAGAAATCAATCTCGTTAGAAAATTTGTTAGATTCAAGTTGGCATCATTTTAATGGATCTCGATAGCTTTGAGCATGCAAATTATTCCGAGGATCTCAATCCAGGTTGGGGAACCCTAAAATAGATCTCTTCAATCGGGACATGGGAAGCTGGTGAATAGTCTTGTAGATTAAAAATTATTTTATCAAAATTTTCAACCTAGCTGCCATCATTCTAAACTTTTATAGTTGTACAATAATTTCTTTCTAAATTTTTACATATCATTTCTACATTTAGATTAAAAAAAAAATTATTTTTTCACTAAATGATAAGCTTATTCAAAAAGAGAACTTAACCACTTAGAATTTGAAGTGGCTTAAAATAATACAATTCCCAGGATAGGTATTTTGGTTATGAAACTTACCCGGAACTCATCATTCTATAATAAAGCTACTTAGGTTGTAAAAAAGGGGGTGCATCTCAAGGGAGGGGTGCACATTTTAAAAGAGAGCTGGGAAGTTTCTCCGATACCCACACCTGGCATATAATATTTAAGCAAAACGAGTTCTCTTCTTATTTTTTTGGTCATCTCTTATTGTTATGATTATAACCAAATCTGGTTCTCTGTTTGTTGTTCATAAAACCGCCCACATATACAACTTACTTTTCGATCAAGGGTGAGTGACTCTAACTCCAACCTTTTAGTCGTGGGATCCAATCTGATTTAGTAGTTGTACCTAGCAGGGGTTCCAATGCAAATCTCCATCGTTAACGAACCTAAATTTAATGTGGATATAAATCTTAATTCTTACGATTGCATCGAAGAGATGGTCTATAACTTTTTATTCTAATTTCACTCGGAAGTATGAAAAAAAATTTTTTTTTATTTTTTTATTTTTAATAAAATAGAAAATACATAGTAATTCTCGAGAATTGGATCTTTGAACGGTTGATTCTATGGCAAACCATATGCTGTGAGGATTAGCATATGCACAAACCTTTACTTCCTAGTCATATGGCTGTTGAAGAGTCAGTTCGATAAGAGCCAGCCAGATTAAGGAAATTGGAACCACTTTTGTCCTTTTTATTACCATTCAAAAAGGTGATTAATTTTTTATTCGAAGATTTATTATAATGATTAATTATTTAATTTTAACGACCTGTTGCAACTTTTATTTTTAAAATTAAATTAAAATACATTTTATTTATTACAATATTTGTTAAGAAAATTTTTTTTCTTAATTATATTAATAGAGAAAGTACTTAAGTATAGGCCTATAACAAATATTTTTCTTCTATCACCCAACCAAGACTATCAATTTGATTAAAAAGTTAAAGAGGGCTAGAATCTAGACCAGGGCTAAATCTTAAATTCGTGGGCCGCGGCCCCTTGGATTTAATGTATTAAAGCACTTAGGCCACACCAAATTGGACCCTTTGTGCCTGTGGGGTGAGATTTTTCCCCACTTTCTTACCTTATGAGGAGACATCTGCAAATGTTAGAATTATTTGCGGCAAGCTGGATTCGAACCCGAGCTGTATTGAGATTTCGTACTCCTCAACCGTTTAGTCACTAGCCTCCTCCCCGCGGCCCCCTAGGGGGCCATGGATTACCCGCAGGGGGGCCGCGAAGAGTCGCATATACGTATAACAAATAAATTATTATTGTTAAATAACTTGGATTATCATTATAAGATTTCGATAATGTATTGAAATGTTGAAATATTTGCAACTGCTTATAACATCGAGTCTATGTTATGTGGATACATACACTCATTAATCAAAACATAATAACTGAGTTTTTTTTTTCACGCTTTTAACAGTAGTAAATGCATGCATTGACTAGTAAGTGTATGCATATACTAAATTCAAATCATTATCAATAGTTTTTTAAACAAACTGAATTAAAAAAAAAAAAAAAAAAAAAAAATAGGGGGGCTGTGAGTTATTGGCTTGGGTTCCAAAGTGCCGCGACTTCAAAAAGTTTAAGAAGCACTGATCTAGACCAGTGATTCTCAACCTTTTTTTGGTCGCGGCACCTTTTTAACGATTTCAAAATTTGGTGGAACACAAAGAAAAAGATAAATTTTTTCATTTCTATTTGGTCGTAAAAATGACAATGCTACTCTCAAATCGTCTTCTGCATTTAACAGTCTAGATCTTTTTTCGTTTTTATGTTGTTAATTTGACAAAATTATCATTCGGTTCAAAATTTTCTATTGAACCCCGATTTTCCTTCGCTTACAATTGAAAGAATTTTCATAAGTTATGTTTATTTTATTCACTTCAAGAAAAATTTTGATAAATTATGGAATTAAAGAAAATTTTGAATCTAACGCTATGCTTATCTCGATTGAGATAAATCACGTGGCTCTTAAAATGACAGTAAACCATTAAGTTGAAGCCTACCTTTAGCGAATTCATTTTTTTCCCTTTATATCATACCATTTATTCTTTTGAAGCAATCTTTCATTCTTCTTTATCAAAGATACCTCAATTATAATTTTCTATAAGACCTTTTATAATTTCAGTGTTTTAAATGTTATAAGTGTTTTCATAAGAGGATTTGATAGAATCTTATCTAAACTTGTTTTTTTATATAATTAACGAAATAATCAAACGACTTTATTCTAATTTCCTGCGATTTGTGAAAATCAAATTACACTTTTTATAATGATTTATAATATTCAAATATTACTTTTTTTTTGTAGGAAATTCCAAAATGTGATAATTTTGCTTACACAATCATAAAACAATTCAGTTGATTTTTTTTTTTCTACTTAATACGTTTTTGTATCAAAATCAATTAGGAAAGCGATAATTATAATAATCTTCCTAATTATGTATATTAATAATTAATTGCCTTTAATGCTAGTAATTCTTTATTAGTTTATTTGCTACAACTTTTTTTATGCCGATCTGTAATAAGTAAAATGATATAACTAAATCTGTGAGAAGTGGACTTAAAAATTTCCTCCAACTAATATCAAATTCTCATTTCATTTAGCCTACTGAATAAAGAGAGCCCGTTTTAGAAAATAAATAAAAATATTATAGAGAATAATTTTTTTATTTGATATTTTTTTTTATAATCTTAATGAATTTGTATGTAAGCGAGCTGAATAGTTGAATCAATATGTAGCAGGATAAAGCTGCTTAAGCTATGATCATTTCTTTACAACTAGGTGATGACATGAAGATAGTCGCATAGTCGACCGAAACGTCGACTATCTTCATGGCATGGTTTCGGTCGACTAGGTGATGACATGAAGATAGTCGCATAGTCGACCGAAACGTCGATTATCTTCATGGCATCACATAGTCGACAGAAACGTCGCTGTGAGTTCAAATGCAATAAAGAAATAATCATAGCTGCCGTTTTGGTTTAATATTATCAAAAGAGCAATTGTTCAGCAATCTGACTATTCTTTTAAAATAAATAAAACTCTGACTAGAATTTTTGGCTACTTACTTCCTCTTACCGATATTTTATTTTTAGTAAAAAAATCAGTCCTTTCTTTAATTCATAATATTTTATTCATACTATGAATGTCTTAAAACACATGAATTCACACCTGGTGTGAATTTAGATGGCGGGTGACTAGCATTTTCTCCCTCTTTATCAAACCTCCCTTCAAAAAATGTGCAGCTTTTTACATTTTCTTTCCTGAAAGAAGGGAGGTTAAATAAAAATATTTTTATTTTTTTTTTTAGCTATATAGCAAATAAATGTATAGAGAAAATAAAATGAAAAACAAATTTGTGTTCGATATATAAATATTTTATTTCGGCATGTCGACGTTTCATATTGACCCTCTAATTAGCAAAGTGCCTAACTCTACTTTTTTTTTCGAAAATCATTTTTTTTGTAAAAAATAAACAAAAATGGAGTTAGGCACTTTACTAATTAGAACGTCGATATATATACTCCATTCTTCAGGATATAATCCGTTAAAATAAAATTGTTCCTCTCGCGTTAATTATGATTATTATTGGAGATACGTAATCTTATTTTGACCTAAATATGGATGGCGAATAGTCCGCGATGCTTTGACTACAGTAGAAAATCTCATTTATTTCTTAAAACCAAAAGTAGTTAATATTTTATACCATTAATTAATTAATGGAGTAAATGCATATCGACGCGTGAAATTTATGCAATGACAGAAGAAAAATAGGGTAGGCTACACATATTATTGGTTGAGAAATACTTTTTGTATTTTTTATTTGATCAGTTAGAAATCACCGAAAAATTTTATTAGTTTTATTCAAAAAATTCGTTCAGGGTTAGTGATTCGCTTTTCGGCCTGAGCGTTAAAATTTATTTAAATTGTTTTGGTTAGCAATTAATTTACATAAATAAAGACGGATTCTATATGACAGACATACAAAATAAATTTAATCATTAGTTAATAGAAAATTTCTTCATTTATATGATAAAATAAGATCTTACTAACTTATTTGTTACTACGGTATGCATAATTAAAAATATTTAAAAGCAGAAAATTTATGCTTTTTTTGTATAGGTAGTAGAGGTTAAATTAAAGAATGTCCTCCCTTGGAGAGAAGCACACCCTAGTCATCAAAAATCCATAAAATCATATAAAAATGCAATAAGGGCGCCCAGTCATGAATGCATAAAAAATTAGCATAAAATTTTGACAATGGTTTTAGGAGATCATTATTTTGAATCCGTTATCCCTCGGTATAAAACGGCGTGGTGGCGTGGGGGGAATTTCTTCCACCCCTACGACGCACCCCCTCCACCCTTGCGTCGGCGGAGCCCCGCCCACCAGATCAACCCCCACCAGGCAGGGCTGCGTCCCTCTGCGCATAAAGCTAGGCTACAGCGCGCCTGGCCAGCCAGTATGTGACCCGGGGGCCCGCCTTAAAGACCTGTTGCTCACTTCAAGGCGCGAGCCTTCTTCCCTCGTGAAAATAGCAATTGTTATCCCAACTACTCAAGTGCTCAGTGTTGTGTTATAAAAACTATTATATTAACAATCTATAATTCTCCCTCTGTCTTATATTTAACTATCATCGACATTCATTTTTTCTTCATCAACAATCATCCAAGGAATACACATCAATTACTACGTCTATTGTAAGTTTTTATTAAAAATTTATCTCTCACCCTTTATCAAATGCTAGTTCCTTGTATAAAATTATTAGTCAAAAAATTTTACTTTTGGTTATATAAAAAATAAATAAAACTACTTCACTTCATTTATTAAAAAAATTTAATTATAACCTTAACTTGGACATACAAATAGCCCCTCAAATCTATAAATCCTAATTTCAGGTAAAAATTCATGAAGATGTCATCAGTATGTTTTTGATTATATTTCTTTCTGTGATTATTAAAAAAATCTACTTGCAAAAAAAATGTCTGGTTGCCTAAAAACCGAAAATAGTAACGTATAAACAGCCAGAAATATAATAAAACAAATCTTTGTTACTATTTGTTCGTTGATGTTTGTGCAACTCAGGATAGACAAATTTTATCAACCATCAAAATACATTAGAATTGTATATCTAGTAGAAGAATAGTTTGAATGTTCAAAAAAGTTTAGAGAACTGATGAATTACCTTTAATAAATCTCAAAATAAAACTAAAAATAACAGGTCAAAATCTTTTGTACATACATTTTTACAAAGCCTCTCCCAGACAATACCTCAAAAATATTTCTAGCTAGAAAACAAAATCCTCTTTTTTTAATCTCAAGTATACTTTGGGTCTTAAAACGGGAACCAGGAGACATTGTTCTTCAAAGACCCCAATACATATACTGTATACCTTACTGTCCTACAGTTACGATAAACAAGAGATAAAGTAATTGCAAATTTGTCAGAAAATGGTTAAAAAAACAAATTCACTTTTTACTTTCTCGTAGTATATAAAGAGAAAGTATTGTAATCGTCAAAGTGGAAGTAGTACTTTACCTAAATAGTTTTTTCAAATATTTTGAAATTTTCAATTAATTATGATAAATTACTCAATTTTCTTTTACATTTTTTCAAAGACCGAATAGTTTTAGAAATAGTCAACGAAGAAAAAGACATTTTTCAAAATTAACGAAAAATGTCTTTTTCTTCGTTGATTATTTCAAAAACTATTTGGTTTTCAAAAAAAATGTCAAAGAATAAAAACATTTTAAAATAGAGTAATTTATTATTATACGTATAACAGAAAAATAGAAAATGTGAAAAAACCTTTTGGGTAAAGTACTACTTCTAGGTGACGTATTTACTCCAAAAGTTGATAGAAATCTACAATTTTAGTGTAAGGAGTATATACCAAATTTCATCGATCTGGGTGCTTGCGTTTTTAAGCAATCGTGTTCACACAGACATCCAGACGTAATGCCAAAAGAATATACAAAAAAGTTTTGGGGAAGTCATTCTTAATAAAATATTTTTACTTTCTTACCTCTATATATATATGTTAATATATAGAGAGAAAGTATTGGTTTCATGTCAAAAATTCGATGTCGAGATTTTGATGGATCTTCACGTTTTGAGGTCCCCTGAATCCAAAAAGTGATTTTCGCGACATGGTCTGTCTGTCTGTCTGTGTGTGTGTGTGTGTGTGTGTGTGTGTGTGCTGTGTGTCTGTGAACAAAATATCTCAAGAACAAAAAGAGCTAGGAAGTTGAAATTTTATATTTAAGTTAGGCACCCCCATGGGACGTGACACGAAGCTTTTGAACAAAATCGACCAAAAAGTACTAGCACTTTACTGATGCACTTTTTCAGTTTTTTTCGATTTTCTCAAAATTTGCTCCAACGATTTTTTTTTAAATTCAAAAATCAATTATTTTTAGATTCTCTATAAAACGTATATTCTCATTTTGTGATTGAAATCTTCTGAAGACCACTTTACTCTTGTTCTTCATAGGAAAGATAGGAATTTCTCCTATGGTTGCTATGGTAACAAAATATAAATATTTTGCCATACTTATAAATTTTACATCTTGAAAATCGAATGCACCGTACTGTCGGAAACTAAATACATGTCGACACAAAAAATCTGGTGAGACAAGACAGTACACAACTTTCGATTACCGAAGGTAAGAGAAAGTTGTGTGCTTGCCAGTCACACCAGATTTTTTCTTTTAAAATTCTTGTTTATCAACCCTCAACACTAAAATAAATTTATTTATTTATTTTTTAGAAGATATAAAGATTAGTGAAATAAATGTTACTTTAATCACACAATCAACATCAGTAGTTGATACTTTTAAAATATATAAATAATCGAGTTAGCCATTTATTAGGAATCCTAATAAGCTCTTATCTGACATATTTCATCTATTTGATGTTTAATTGTCGGACTGTTAGGTGATAATTCCGAAGGTTTATTAGTAGACAACAGTGACAACCAGGAAATTCTAAATTCATGCTCTCGTAACCTAAATTCTTTTTTAGTCTAACTAAAATTTTAATTCTTAAATAATTTTAAAATTAAAACTTATTTATTTATTATACATTTCATCTTGCAAGGTATTTTTCTTTTTTAAAAGAATTGAATTTAAAACATGTTATATACAGTACATGCTAATTTATAACTTTCTAAAGATTTTTTCCAGAAATTTAAATCTAATTTGACTATTAAAGATTATCATCTTTATTATCGTCTTATATAATAATACTATAACTTTTCTTGAACCATATAATAAATTTGTTTATACATTATAAGATAACAATATAGGCCTATAATAACATACTGTCTAAATCATAAAGATAATTAATATTACTTTTTCAAATAAAATTTTTAATTTCAAATTCAAATATTCATTACTTTTTAAAATACCCAATAGTAATGATTTATTATTTAAGCCTACTTTTAAAATAAATTTTAATACTCTCTCTTTTTGTAAACGACCCCATTTTTTCTTACCGCGAAATAAATTTTTGTTTCAACCCTTCACTGAAGGTATTAGAAGGCAAGGGATAGAGAATACTATTAGTAAATTAATAATTAAGATCAATCTAATCAATGAACATTATTTAAAATGATTTATTATAATACATCCTAAGAAATATGAAATAAATCATAAAGATAATCTTTGTAATTATAAACTTCAGAGGTCAAGAAAATGAACATGATTCTTCATCTTATTTCTTTGTAAATATCATTGGGTAAAAACCAAGGATAGTTATTATCACCCGAAATTCGTGTTCAATTATCACATTGAAAACCAATTTATCGTAATTGGTAATTACAACTTAGGACTCTCTAAGGGTCATTTTTAAGATAAAGGCATGGAATATAATTAAAAATCAGGGAGGTTAGAAGCATATGGTTAGAAATAAATTAAATTTCAATTGGATTTTATTTTGAAGATTAACTTCAAAGAATATAATAAAATTCGTTGTTTGTGCTTAAATGCCCTAGATTTGTGATTGACCAACAAAAAGATATTTTTGACAACAAGACTTCTTAAACAGCTTTGACCATTTACAGCTGAGCGACAGATGAACGTTTGAAATCAAACATTTGAATGGTATATCTGTTTGGGGTGAGTGCGGATTGCTTCGATTAGATTTGCCCCCAGCTGGGAGAAGGACATCTTGGGTGCTGGGCTAAGGAGGGTGATGTGATTCCCCGCAACTCCCTAAGAAAGCTCGGAGACTTGAATGCTCGAGAAGCAGCTGCTTCTTTGGGGCACGCGCTCCACGTCTTGTTAAACCAATAACGGCAGCGATTGATCACTTCATGTGTATCTGTGTGTGTTTGTATTTGCGGGTGGCTTTGCCGTTGACGACCCCAGGGTGCACGCCCTCCATGTAACTCCAATTTCTTGTAATCCGATCAATGGACCAGAAGAAAAAGTACCGATCCTTGTTGGCAACAGAAATTTATGGCTTGTAGGTTGCTTTTATAAAATCTCCCTTGGAGACGATGTTTATGGAGACAATTTCGTAATAGCCGACTACCATCATACTAACAACAATACATAAGTTTCTTCTCTCTTATAAAACAATATTTAAAAAAAAAAAGTCGCTTTCATCAAAAAGGATATAAAACCTGGCATGTTAAGTCAATATACGGCATTTCTTGAATTTACAATTGTGATCAGCTACCTGACAACAACACCTTATAAAGAAGAATTTTTTAAATTAATTCAACATTACTAAGACTTTTACACGCATTTGGAAAGTTTTAAGCGATAAATTGTGTTCCAGTAGAAAACAGAATCTCTTCTAACACACAACAGTGGCGGTAATTATGGTATTCGACAAATTAAACTCCGATATAATCATGTTTCAACCAGAGAACCATTGGCAGCCCCGGGGGCTTCTTGTCTCAGGTTGCCCAAAAACGGGACGAAGTTTTTTGCGAGAGAAATAAAAACCGACCACGTGCGTTTCAGAACATTTAATAGATTCTATCTTTAATTATTTAAAAACAAATATTTATTAATTTGATCAGATCGTATTAATTCCGAAATCACGATTTTAAGAAAAACATGTCTATCGTTTCATCGCATATATTAATAATTAGTACGCTTTATAGTTAAGATAAGAGAACCTGTATAATTTCTCTTCAACAAAAAAAAAAAAAAAAAAAATATTTTATAGTTTATTTATGAGATAAAAATAATTTAATATTTCATAATTTATAATTAAAATAATTTCATTATGAAAAATTAGTTTTGAAATATATAAAGTCTATTAAAATAAGTTACTTAAGAAAATTTTTGATATAGAATTTTAAAAGCACCAAGCAAAATTTCCTTTAAAAAAATTTTTTTGCTAATAATAATATTTCTTATTACAATATGAGATTTCACTTATTATTAATCAAAAGGGGAATTAATAAAATTTTTAAAATTAAGAAAATAAGTTTTTGGAATAAATTTATTTCTCTAAATAATATCCCGAGGTACGGGGTTGGCGGACCTTTGGCAGAGATTTGGTCTCATTACTTTATTAAAAAAAAAAAAAAAAAAAAAAAAAGATAAGGAAATTTGTTCTTAAAAAATTCGAAATTTCTTATTGTTTTGTTTTTTCAAAATAATTAAGCTTATGCTCATATTAATATGAAGGTGAATTATTTCCTAAAATCTAGGGGGTAAACTTAGATTTTTTTTTATTTTAAAAATCGCCTTCTGATTTATTATAAGCGACCCCCCTCCCCTCCCAACTTATTTCCCTAAAAAAACTTCTAAAAATTGCCCATCTTGTTATTTGGATCGCTTCATTTAAATATGAACAAAGACGTTTAATTTTAAAATTTTTCTTTCGTTTTAAAATTGAAGTTTTTATATCATGAATAAAACTCTTTTGTTCATCTTAATAGACCAATGAAAATCAATATCCCTAAATTTCATAATGTTTTGTTTATACTAAAAAATTTGCCATTTTTGAGTTGATGAAGCTCTCCGATTATTATTATTGTAATAAAGATCCCAGAACAAACAAAAGATGACGTTTTTATACTTATTTTTAATACTCCAGTACTCTACATAAAAAAACGATTCACTTATAAGAATTAGCTACTTTTTTTTTGTTAAGACTTATTAGTGAAAATTTTTGCTTTGTATAATTATAACTACTATAAAAAAATATTCTAGTATTTTTCATTTATTTATTAACACGCACATAAAAAAAAAAAAAAAAATACTTTTTAAATGAATTTCTAAAGCGATGTTAATCGGTCGATTGCGATTGGTCAGCTTTCTGCCCACTTCTCCTCTGACAAGCGAATGGATCCAGGCTACCTGGATAAATCACCGCCTAAAAATGGCATTAGAAAGTAGCGCGTTGGATGGGGGATCCGCCGCCGCGCCTTCAGCTCCTACAACGCGCCTACAGCCTCTGCCACACGGCCATAATTCAACTTTAGCAATGAGAACTAACTTAACAAAATGGACTTCCAATAAAATCATGTCAACAAAACTAAACAAGTCATCTATTATTTTTTTTTAATCAAATAATTTTTCTAATGAAAAGAAGACTTCTGTTCGTGCTACATATAAAAGGTCGTTAGTCAGCCTGCGGTCCTCGGGTTGCAGCTTTAGTAATTATAGCTTCTTAAGCCCAAACTTACAGAAAACCATTTATATTTGGATAATAATAGTAATAATGAAAAGTCTATTATCATCAAAAATGATACACTGTAAAAAAAAATATGAATTTTCAATCGTTTTTCATATACTGTCGTGCGTGGATTTTAATATACCCAGTTTGTGAAATCAAATTCTTATACTAGTTTATTAAGTAAAAATATTAAGTAGCTTAAGAAGTATGATATTCTTAACAAACTAAGTAGTTGAGTTGGTATAGGTATACATATGAATATATGAATATACGATATGAAACATATGGTATACATATGAAGGGAAGAAACCCAGAGCTCGAGTTCAAACCTCTAGAGGGGCGGTTTTTTTTAACTAGTGTATGAAATTTTTCATAAACCCGTTTACGAATACCCTTTGAAAATTTGTAGTGAATTTCCCTTTAAAAGAAGACCCTTCCCAAATAGCACAAAATATTGCAGCAATGTTGCAGAAATATTGCGAATCTTGCATAAATTGCCAATTAATATTGGAGAAATATTGCATCAATATTACAAATCTTGCAAAATATTGGCAACATTGCTACAATTTTGCAGCGACAATATTCCAAGTTAGGAATATTGCAGCACTATTGTTGCAATATTCCTATGTCCGCCTTTTTGCAACATTGCAAAAATATTGCATCAATGTTGCTGCAATATTGTCAATATTGAGCAAGATTGGCAATATTGCTGTAACATTCCAGCAATATTTTGTGCTGTGTGGGTTGTCAAGCAGTCTACCTTCCATGTCATGCTCTCATAGAACAAAATTTGTAAATATTATAGAAAGTAAAAAAAAAATCTATGTTTATATTTGAATCTCCTCATCCTTATCCTTCTTATATCCTCATAACCCAAATTCCTCTTTTAATAAATAAAACAAACCCCTATTTCCATATTTGAAAAGTGAATTTCTCCTCTCTTCATTTACTTTTTTATATATTTCAATAAAAAAACTACTTCCACTAAATTTATAAATATTAATATGTTTTTTAGAAACAATTTAGCGCCTCTCCAGAGATTTGTCATTTAAATTTTAAATTTGCCTAGAAGATTCATTTAACGCCTTTCTTAATAAAAACAAAAATACTCTCTTAAGCCCTTCAAAAATAAATATTAAAATAAATTTGTATGTAATTTCGTCTCATAAAAGTATCAAAGAACAACATATAAAAAAAAAATATTTCAAATTAGATTAATAAAAAGTCAATAAAATCATTAAAACTTGGAAAAATTTCGAATACCATAAATGTTTCACCTATTAAAATGCAAATTTAAAGAGCTGCCGCCAAAATCAAGTCATTTTAAATGGTATATGGGGATATAAGATACAAAAAAAAGTTTTTTTTTTTTTGATATTTATAATCAATTTTCAAATACCATTTATCACTTGATTAAACAATAATATATTCTTTAAATATTAAACAGGTTTATAAAAAAAAAAAAAAATTAAATTCTTGAGATTTAAATGGCTGAACATATGGGCGGATATGAAACCCCAAAAGGGTGGATACAAAAAAAAAGATATATAAAGACCTCAATGCAGGTGTAAAGATAACATTGCACGATGCGGATGCAATCTTAAAGAAATAAATAAAAACCAAAGAAGGGTTGAAAGCAAATAGAGAACGAACAAGAGAAACATCCGTCTCACGTGGCCAATAAACAACATAAAATTTAGAGTAGGCCTACCTTTTATTTTTGAAGGTCTTTATAAAAATATAATAACTCTTATTTATATTAATTTTTTTATTTATCTCATTTTTCTGCTCATTCCGTATATAATAAAAAAATAGGTTAGTTTTGGAGTGAAGATTGATCTAAGATCTACGACTCCAAACTCTCTCCCTTCAAATAAAATACAATCACCAGTAAAAATGATTAAAAATAATCGAGGGATCCACACGCCCGCAGCTAGTCTTCATAGTGAACCTCTAGGGACGCGCAGGGATATACATGTCCGCACCAGGGACACCCAGGGATCCACACGCCCACATCAGGGACACACAGTAGATCGAAAGTGACCAGAAGTCCCTGGTGCGAACGTGTGGATCACTGTGTGTCCCTAAAGGTTCACTATACCGACCAGCTGCGGGCGTGTCGATCCCTCGATCCTTTTTAATCATTTTTACTCGGGATATAAAATTTGCAAGTGATTTAAAAAATTCATTGACAATGCCCATATAATTTTTTTTATTTTATCCAAGGCCTTTTTTGGCCGTTTATACCTCATACCTATTTATTTAAGTAATTTTTCTCGCTTGGGACGGGAGACAAACCCTGAATCCTAGCCATGTGAGCCCATATTAAAAATATGTAATCAAACAAATTAAACAAACTACTATATTTTTGTTTAAGAGAATTTAGCAATAATTTTATTACGAATATGTTTATTAAAGCTTTTGTAGCTTGCATTATTATTATTATTATTATTATTATAATGAGAGTTTTTAATTGTAGATCACATTTTGGATTAATTATTAATTAAAAATATAAATACTGTACTACTTTTCAACTATTTATTCCGCAGTCGTTTTCAAGTACTGTGCACTTGAAAACGACTGCAGAAAGTAGTTGAAACGTAGTACAGTATTTATATTTTTAATTAATAATTAATCCAAAATGAGTTCTATAATTAAAAACTCATAATAATAATAATAATTTTATTGTTTCTTTAAATATTAGCACACAAGTGACCCCCAGATAGCACAGTACGTCTTATGTACGTACATAAGACGTACTGTGCTATCTGGGTATGGTTAGATCCGGTCTTGACAAAGAGAATTATAAATAATATCAAACTAAAAATAAATAAATAAATAAAAAAAAAAAACTGGGAAAAAATTTTATTTCCCCCCTCCTTTAGTATCAAATACATTTTTTTTTTCAATTCGTTTATGGTCTTTTTGGGCATCTGAGGCCATTTAGTTCCCGTCCTTATTTCTTATAATCCTTCTTATCCTTATAATTGGTGTCCAATTTAACTGAAATAAATTTTTTTGCCTGGGACGGGTTGCGAACCCTCGACCTTTGGCATCAGAAGCCAATGTTCTACCTCTGAGCCACAGGTCAAGGGCGTATCAAATACATTAATCATAATATCCAAAGATAATTTTTTTATTTTTATTTAAAGTTTTTTTTTGGCATTTAAGGCAATTTAAATAAATTTTTGTCGCAAGGGACGGGATACGAACACGCGACCCATGCCACTACACCAAGGCCCGAGGGTCTCAAAAATAGTTTAAAAAAAATGGAATTATTTAGTGGTCTATTAAATCACAGAAAAAGCGAAGCCCTTAACTAAATTTAATAAATTAGATATAAAATACAATATAAGTAAAAAGAATAAAATTACAAAAAGAGTTTTATTTAATTAATGATATAGTGGTCAAAGTTTATCTCTCTCAAATGAAATTTATGGCTATAGGAGGTGTTAAAATGTTGAGGAAGGTTTGCTGATGCTATCAAAACCCGGAAAATAAAAGACTAAGAAAATTTTTAACTCAAAAACATTTTAATACCTTTCTATTAATATTCTCATCTGACAAGTATTTTATTTATTATTTTAAATTAAAATATTAAAAATAGAAAGGCGCTTATTTTTTAGAACTCTATCTATCACTGTCGACTTCAATAAATGTCTAAATTCTGACGAGCCCCTCAAATCATCACGATCAAGCATGGCTCTAATCCTAATGGCAATAATCCACCAGTAAATTTAAATAATAAATGTTCGGACTGAACAACTAGTCCGTCCTGCGGCGATTTTTTTCTCTTTAGAGAGAAAGAACGCAACGCGCAGCATCCCTGTGATGGAGATCCGCCAGCAGGCGGTTCAGGAGCATAATGGCTCCAAGAGCTCATTCCCGATCAAATTTATGGGCCGAGTTTTCCAATATATTGATAAGAACCAGCAACCGTTGCTGCCAATTTTATATTTTATCATCACAGGCATCAAAATAGACCGACATTTTTTTTTTAACGAGAGCAAGTTATTTGACTTTGAAGTTTTGACAGATTTTCTAGTTTTTTGGAGTTTTTTGATCATGACTATCCTGAGAGAATGATTGAGTGAATCGAAAAATTAATACCATTTTAATTTTTTACATTAAAAAAGTTCTTTTAGATTATCTCGATAAGCAATATTCTGATGTGATCGACTATGTTGGAGAAATAATTTTTCTCCTTCCTGTTTGCTTATTCAAATTGTTTTATTCAACTTTTTATTTCAACTCTGTAAAATGTATTATCATTACCATCAATCAAAACAAAAGCTATAGTCGGTGTAGTCATCAGTCAAGTTGGTTGTCAATTAATTTGGAGTTTCCTAGTTGATTTTCATGTTGTAGATTGTTACTAAAAATTGGGAGCGAGAAAGAGAGAGGTTTCATCACTTTATCCGATTAATATTTAAAATTGAAAAATTAGTTAAAGATTCGTTGCAGTACTGTAGACAATCAAAAATTTCTTTTAGATTTATTGCTACGGAATTCTAGAACAATTAATTGAAAAATACATTTAGTCAGTTTGATTGCCTACTTAGCGGAATAACGCCCTTATCAAATTATATTCATACCAATAAAAGCCATACAATTCATTACAAAAACAATACAATCTCAGCAATAGCATTCAAATCAAAAAGTATACAATATTAGCAATAGCATTCACAAATAATCAATAAAATACAAAAACAATACAATATTAGCAACAGCATTCGAAAACAATACTATAGTACCTATCAAAACTATTAGCAAAGCAAAGAATTATCTGCACTAATTTTACAAATTTGAATGGATAACAATGGAATAACATAATTCATTAAATTTTAAATATTTTTGGGTCCCTCGGGCTTGGTGCAGCTGGTAGCGCGCCTGCCTTCTATACCAAATGTCGAGTGTTCGGATCCCAGTCAGTCCGATGATTTTATTTAAGCCATTTGGATACCAAATGGCTTAAATAAGAATAAAAAGTATGAGTGTTTTTTAATAAATAAATAAATAAATAAATATATATATATATATATATATATATATAATTTTGCTCAGGGACCCACTTCTTGTGGGTACGTGGATGGCGACCACGAGCTACCCGAGCTGGGACTGACAGTCCTTCTGTTCTTTACATGTCAGTCCCTTCCTTCTATATTTTCAACAGGCATCAGACCGTGCGACGGGCCGGCCTGTTCTATTTCTTCCGGTCGCAAAAAGACCTTTTGGCTCATATATTTATTTTAATGGGGGATCGACCTACCAAAAGCTAAAAAAATTCATATTTATTATTTTAAAAAGTAATAAATGTAATCTCCTAGAAAAAATCTAATTTGGTTTTTGTAATTAGAATTTTTTCATTTTCCCAAGTTAGATTATTCCTTCAATAATTGAATATTAAGTGTGATGTCTTGTGAGCATGCATTTTCCTTGATTGGGACCTGAATTCTAACTTAAATCTCGTAACTTATTCCTCTCTCAAATTCATTTATTATAGCCTGAGGTTATATTCAATTTTTTTCTTATTCTGTATATTTTCCGTCCTGGCTGAATGGAGATAGATAGGACGTCTAAAGGCGTAATTCGCCAACTTTAATCTCACTCCTAATCCGTGTGAATCGCCAGAGCCAAAGGCAGCAAGAATAAATATTTGAAGATTGCGAGGAGAGAGAGAGAGAGAGAGAGAGGGGGGAGGGGGGGGAGAAACTCACTCCTTCGCTATCAGGATTATTCTTTCATTCTCACACACGATTTGTCCATTCACTCACACATAAAGAAAATACACCATCACATACATAAACAACTTCATGTGAATTATTACTATGAATTTTATAAATTTAAAAAAGCATCTATTTTAGAGGAATGGAAAATAAATACTTAGTATAAATTCAAACGCGGGGCTAACATAGCTCCTCCCCCCTTACTTCCAGAGGTCCTAAATTACAATAAATATTTTGAAATTCGAACTCAATAATATTAAAATTATATATTTATTATAAATTGCTTTTATTTTAACCATTACTACATTATTAGGTGAAATACTTTATAATATTCAACTTTCAAAGAAATTAATTAAAAAAAAACTAGCCCCTCAAAAAAAAAACGAACCGCGCCAGTATAAATTGATATCGTATTGAAAATAGAGATAAAATGATAAACCATCTTAAACTTTCTGTATTATTTTTAAGCTAAACTTCTCATTACAAATAGCCTACTTCATATCAGATATTTTTCCTATATTAAAATTTCCTTTTTTAAATCAAATAAAATTTATGAGAAATACGAATTAATTATCAATTTGTTTTATTACCCTCTAAATTTGACTCCAAATTAATGGATTAAATAAAAGATTTTTTTATTTAATCTCATGGCTGCAAAGTTCCTGCAAATCCTGATTAAATCCCCACAACCATAAAACAAACTTAATGGATTAAATATGAAAAAAATAGCTTCCGATGCCGAAAAAGACTTAAAACAAATAAATGGAGCCTAAGGTAGAATAATTTGTATAAATCCTGAATATTTAAATAAATTATTTTAACTCTTTTTATTAATTTTTTGATTCACTCATTAATCATTCTCTTAGCAAAAAAAAAAAAAAAAAAAAAAATCAAGAAACTAGAAACTCTGTCAAAACTTCAAAGTCAAATTTTTAATATACTTGCTCATATTAAAAAAAATATATAAGGCTCGATTACTCATTCAGTAATTTAATGTTTGCCACTTGCCAATCTCAGACTGTCACTTGCAAACAATGAAAAGCACAGTTACACACAGTTTACTTAATTCATATTCTTTCATTGGCGAGGACGAATCAGTGCGGATTGCAATTTTGTCGGGGGGGGGGCGGTTTTTTTTTTATTTTTTTTATTTTTTTATTTAAGGACTTTGTGGGCATCTATGGCCATTTAGACCCCTTTCCTATTTATTTAAATTGATTGGTAACAAATTCAATTGAAATTAAAGCCCGGAAATCATAATTTCTTTAGATTACTAGTTTTCATTTCTTCGGGGGGGGGCGATCGCCCCCCCCTTAATCCGCCCCTGGGACGAATAAGCTGTACGATTATTGAATTTAATTTTTATGTTGCTCTTGAGATGCATATCGAGAATACAGAAAAAAAATTAAATAAAAAAAAAAAAATTATAATTAAATATTAGATATATTTTTCAGTTAAATAAAACAACCTATTTTCGCTTTTTACTTTTTTTTTTTATTGACGCCCTGGGGCATTTGCCTGAACTCGCCCACCCCTTATTACGCCATTATATCTTTTAATCTAGTTTTTTACTTTAAAAATATTTTCCGGAAAGACTCATATATAAACAAAAAGCCACGGGCAACTCAAGATTTTAATAATAATATTAAAAAAAAAAAAAGAAACTCATTTAGTAATTTTATTTTTTGTTGAAATTTTTAATTTGTAATTCATCCGCTTGGACTAGATTTGTCCTTGTGTGGGTTTAAATTACTAACCAAAGATGCCATTTAAAGTTTCTCGCTTTCTACAACATACAATCAAGTAAAAGGTGAAATTTTAAATCAGAAATCTACTTATTAATTTATTTCAGATTTTAAATATGATTAAAAAAAAAATTAAATTAAAATTTCAAACTGAGAGAGGCACCTCTCTCTCTCATTCTCGGCAAATATATGACTGTGAAAACCTGCTCGGATACTACAAAAAGCTTCTTCTCTCCTCTCTTTAGTTTACTATTCAATTAAATTAATTCCTGCTTATATATAGGAGGCAAATACCTCTATCATCACTTGTCGTAGCCACTTGCCAATCTCAGACTGTCACTTGCAAACAATGAATAGCACAATAACTCACAGTCGTTTACTTAATTCACATCCTTTCATTGGCGAATGAAGAGAAGCGCATGAATTTACTTGTACTAAGATAATTGGCGTCACGCTCTCGCTAATATCAAATTGTTATTTATGTCCATCTATAATAATAAATAGCACACACATTTTTTTTTCTTATATTTTAAGGTATATACTCTTTTAATTGAAAACTATTATAAGATATGTTAAACCTTTAATTTCTTTATTAATGTTTTAAACGCTCCGATAAACATCTGAAAACTTAATGATTCTCTTCAATGAATGTGTGTGTGTTTTTTTTTCAACTAGATTAAATTAAATGATAGATATTTATATGTTATAACACCTTTTAAGCTAATTAGACAACGAATAAACTTTTAGCCATTTTTTAAAAGATTGAAATTATAGGTATATTTATAGAAAAAATAAATTATAGTAATTTTAATATTTCAAATTTATTATAATTAATTAATTCGAGTAAAATTTATATGACATGCTGAGATTTATGACACACTGCCGCAAGGAATGTCACCATCTACATTTTGAATTATATAATTTAATAAAGCTGTAACTTCCCTATTGCATTTGACCGTCCAACATGTTCACTGAAGTTGTATTAAAATAGAGATAGGCCTACATATAGAGCCTAAATATTATTTTGTCTTTATCTTCTTGTTTATATGATTTCTAAACAAATAAATAATTTGGAACCACCCCCCCCCCCCCCCACCCCCCCCCCACCCCTTATAGTTGAAACTTCCACAGTATTACTTTTTGATTTATAGTAAACTCTGGTTTATTTGTATCAGCAATTAAAAAAAAAGGGAAGAAATTAATGTTCCTGACACCCATTCTATGGCCTTCTTGATCAAGATGTAGATCGCTAGATCCAAGATGTGATTGATTCTATCTGAATTTTTATCAGAATTAAATGATAGATATTTATATGTTATGCGAACCGTTATATCTATGTCTACATACTGGTATATTACCTGAAATCAAGAAGTTTTATACTCTTTAAAATTTATTTATTTATTAAGAGCTAGGAGGTTGAAATTTTATTTTTAAGTTCGTTACCCTTCTCCCCCCTCCCCTGAGATGTGACACGAAGCTTTTGAACAAAATCGGCCAAAGACTACTAGTACTTTACTGATGTATTTTTTCAGTTTTTTTCGATTTTCTCAAAATTTGCTCCAACAATTTTGATTGAAATTCATAAATCGATTATATTTTTGGTGCTCTTTAAAATGTATATTTTCATTTTGCCCTTTAAATCTTTTGAAGCTCATATTACTCATGTACTTGTGTGTGTGTGTGTTTTTTTTTAAACACACTTTTTTTTCATTCACACTCACACTCACACACACATTCACACAGTCTTTTCGGCAACTTAGGCCATTTAAGACTTTGACGATAACCGTTAATTATTAAATATACATATTGGGGTCCAGGCAATCTTATTTAAGCCATTTGGTATCCAAATGTCTTAAATAAAATCATCGGACTGCCTGGGATCCGAACCCGCGACGTTTGGTATACGAGGTTAGCACTCTAACCCCTACACCAAGCCCCGAGGGCTACTCATGTACTTGATAAGAAAGATAAGAGAAATAGTTGTTGCCATGATAACAAAATATAAATATTTTTCCCATGTTTATAAATTTTACATCTTATAGGCCTATCTGCGGAAATTAAATATATAAAAAAATCTAGTGTGACAAGCACAGACACAACTTTCCCTTAGCAAAGGTAAGAGAAAGTTGTGTGCTGTGCGATCAGTCACACCAGATTTTTTTCATATCATTTATTGATGATCCACTTTTTATTAAATTAAATCTCCCCCCAAGAAGATCCGATTAGATAATAAATAAAATGTCGTTAAAAAATGAAAAACAATTCCGTTATCCTCAACTTGCACTACTGGCTGGCAGTTTTGGCCGTTAGTAACCCTTGCCACGGGGTGAGAGAGAGAGTTGCAACGTTGTTATGTAGCTGGGGGGAGAAGCGGATCTCTTGAAAAGGTCCCATCCCCTTGCGCGAATCTCCCCCATCCCTTATTTCTTAACAACCATCATAAGCCACTTTCTTTAAAGCCCCTCAGACCAGACCTGATGAATAGGTAGGTCTCCTGAATGGTATCTTTGAGAAGGTCCCTGCTGGTCTGAAAGAAGAGGCTTTGGCACGCGCGCGCCTCACGACTCACCAACTAGCCAGCCAGCCAGCCACTCTCTCCCCAACCGAAAAAAAACTCTTAAAAAACTTGTGCTTAAACATTGCATTTCATCTAAGGATAAACATGCCTCAGGCTTTTGTATTGAAAACGAGCAGATGTGTCTCGTTGATTGAAGGAGCGTCATGTCGTTTTTTTTGATCGCGTGGGTGGATGACATCATCTGGTTACTTGAAAAGTTCTCCCAGGTTATTATCGAGCAATTTATATCGTTGTTTTATACTTTTTTTTTTTTATTAGGCCTGTGTTTAAAATCCAGATTTGCAATTTGAATAAAAACTATAAAATTTTTAGTTCGTAGGCTTTTAATTTTTTTTGATTGAAAAAATTCGTATGTTTTTTTTAGCTTTCCATTTCCCGTTGATCCTAAAAAAAAAAAATAAATTTTACACTTTCACAACATTACAATGAAGAATTTAAATTTTTTATTGTCTTCAATTATGCTGTTTCGATCTTAATTTTTTCGCTCGTTATTAATTAAGACTAGAGGAATTTTAAAAATTTTCAACTTTTAGCCCTTATTCAGAAACCAAAGAGGAATCTTATATTACTTGTTATATTATATTACTTGCTTTTATAGAGATTATCTTGCTATACCTTGGGTCTGCGCACTTCTCTAGATAGAAAATATAATGATAGTTAATAATATTTCAATTTTTACTAGACGGGGTCATATGTGGATTTAGTTTGCCGAAACCTGAGCTTATTGTTTTATCCTAGCTATTTAAGAAAATTCTAGGGTCCGACCGAAACAAGATTTTCAGCCGAAACCGAATATTCGGCCTCAATCTTAGTTTCGGCCGAAACCGTAACCGAAACCGAAACTTGTATTTCCTATAAAAAATTATTATTATTTTCCTTTTTTTTTTTGAAATTTTTTCGAGCTGCGGAAAATTTTTTTCCCCTCCCGTGAAAATCATTTTACCTTTTTTTTTTAGGGAGACTAAAAAATTTTTCCCGCACCTTTTCCCGCTTTTGCAAATAATTTGATCTTTTTTTTGCATGCAAGTCTCATCCCATCTTTTCAGACTCTGGTTTCGGCCGGCCGAAAGGTTCGGCTACTTTTTGGCCGAAACCGAAACTACGGCCGAAACCAGGATTTTTGGCAGAAACTGGCCGAAACCGTAACCGAAACCGAATATTCGGTCGGTTCCTAGAAAATTCTAAACATTCGATTTTTTCGATGCTCTTTCTGCATCGGGAATTAAACAATTTTGCACATGCGCACTTTGATTAAAGTTTCAATTTATTTAGTATTTATTCAATTTAACATAGGAAAGTATCAAGAGTCGCGGGAGCGACTCGTCGCCAGCATGTGAAAAGCAAAAGAAAGCAAAGAAACTCTTAATACTACCATTTAGTTGATATTGCAATAGATGTCAATGGCCCATTGCATTTAGATGGACGAGTCGTCCCTAGACTATATTATCAAGAATGATTTTAAATCCTTAATAAAAGATAGGGACGAAAAAATTTTTTGAGAAACTTTTCTCTTTCTGGGCGAATATCTCAAAAAGTTTTTAAGATATCGGACCCAAATTTTTT
Source organism: Euborellia annulipes (assembly GCA_023213315.1). Lineage (NCBI taxonomy): Eukaryota > Metazoa > Arthropoda > Insecta > Dermaptera > Anisolabididae > Euborellia > Euborellia annulipes. The sequence goes on along the minus strand of JAKCPI010001623.1, from coordinate 97,497 downwards.
TATATTAAACTAGAATAAATAAGGATTATTTTGAGCACGAATTCAAAAAAATTCCAGTGCCAAACAGAATGGCAGAGGCTCAAAGTTGAGATTTTGCCGATTTCGGAAGGTCAAAGTTAGTCTCTTATTTTTCCTTTTTCTTTTTTTCATTCTTTTCTTCAATTTTCAAATTTTTAGACAAAGCTACAGGTTTCCCTGCTGGACCGATTTGGATGAAATTTAAAATACAAATAGATACTATCAAAAACCCGATACCTTTGATATAAAATTTCATTTTGGATCAAAAGTGACTTTTTGAGAGGTATTCAAAATTTCAAATTTGTCCTATCTTTAACATGGCGAAAAGACAATTCTAACTATTTTGCTCCCTGATGACGTCATCTAGGAACATATATATTATTATTAGTAATTTTCATCCCTAATGGAACAAAAATTTTTTAGGATAGATCCATTCAGATAGAAATAGATTAACGTGATAAGAGGGAGTGCTACCAACATAACAAAAATAAAAAAGCTAAAATTTTATAAAATTTGGTGAAATCCTATGTTTATCGTTTCGAATGAATACCAAACGAAATATTTACAATCTACCAACATAACAAAAATAAAAAACCTAAAATTTTATAAAATTTGGTGAAATCCTATGTTTATCGCTTCGAATGGATACCAAACGATGTATTTACATTCTACCAACATAACAAAAATAAAAAACCAAAAATTTTATAAAATTTGGGGAATTCCTATGTTTATCGTTTCGAATGAATACCAAACGAAGTATTTACAATCTACCAACATAACAAAAATAAAAAACCTAAAATTTTATAAAATTTGGTAAAATCCTATGTTTATCGTTTCGAATGGATACCAAACGATGTATTTACATTCTACCAACATAACAAAAATAAAAAACCTAAAATTTTATAAAATTTGGTAAAATCCTATGTTTATCGTTTCGAATGGATACCAAACGATGTATTTACATTCTACCAACATAACAAAAATAAAAAACCTAAAATTTTATAAAATTTGGTAAAATCCTATGTTTATCGTTTCGAATGGATACCAAACGATGTATTTACATTCTACCAACATAACAAAAATAAAAAACCTTAAATTTTATAAAATTTGGTGAAATCCTATGTTTATCGTTTCGAATGGATACCAAACGATGTATTTATTTTTTACTGTTTGGAATGCATATTAAAAGATCTATTCATGGGATAACTTAATATTTAATAAACAAAAATTAATAAATAATATTTTCATGTAATATTTCACAAAAAGAAGTGAAATCTCAGCCAAAAACATCGGAGATGCAAAAAGGGGCGCCTCGCATTATTTTTGCCTAGCGTCGAGGTGAAATCAAAAAAATGCGCCTCGCTTTTCTGATTTATATAAAAGCGAGGATATATGAAACAAATAAAATTCTGTAGGGGTTTTATTTAAGTGAAAATATTTCCTCGCTTTTATATAAATCAGAAAACGAGGCCATTTTGATTTCACCTCGACTAGGCAAAAAGGGCCTCGTGTTTTGCGAAAAATATTAAAATGAAGATTTAAGAACTTTTATATCTTAATTTTTTTTTCTCATTCGCACTCAAACTTACACCCACATTCACTCAGTATTTTCGGCAACTTAGGCCATATGAGACTTTTACAATAACCGTTATTAAATATATATATATATATATATATATATATCTATTGGGAGTTCAGGCATTCTTATTTAAGCCATTTGGTATTCAAATGGCTTAAATAAAATCATCGGACTGCCTGGGATCAGAACCCGCGATCCTCGGTATAGAAGGCCAGCACGCTAGCCACTAGACCAAGCCCGAAGGCAACTTTTATATCTTAATTTTTGTTTCGTTCCCACGTTTGAAAAAATATTTACACTTCAATTTAATTAATTCATAAACAATATTCATTGAATGACAAAGCGTTAATATGGCGATATATCCGTAAATATTTGTTGATTTTTCAAAGAGCTGATAGAGATTTATTATCTTGGCACACAAGTAAATTGAAATGCCTCTCGAGGCAAACAGAGAGAGGGAAGAAGATGGTCTAAGCCTAATCAGAGAAAAAGAGAGAGAGAAGGAATGGCTTCCGTGACACCGATGACCAACCAACCACCTGTTCCAAGTCCGTGGTTTGTCCACTGTTTTCTCGACGACCTTGTACACCTCCGAGTCCTCTTCAAGCTCATTTCCTTGTTCTCTCTCGCTTCTTGGACTCTCCCGTGACCCAGCAGGTCATCAGGTTCTAATCAGCCATTTCCTGGTCAAGAGCAAAAAGAAAAATAAATCCTATAAAAATTAAATAAAAACTTTATTATTTGATTTCTCTGAACAGGTTTTTACTACAAATTTCGGTGGTCCGTTTGTAGGGATATATAACACCATACATGGAAGTGAAAAACGTATATAAGTAAATATAATACGATGACATGGAGTGTCGTGATCTGTATAAAACTACAAATTTCGAATTTTTCTTCAAGATGATGTTCGGTAACTGATTTTCAGGTGTATTCTCTAAAAACAAGCGTTAAAATTTAAAATAAGCAAATGGGTGTTAAAAAGTAATAATGTAGAAACAATCAGCGTTAAAAAAATGCTATTCTCTAAACAAAATTTTAACAGAGACGTTAACATGTTGCTTTTATTTCAAAGCTATCAAAATCATAACCTTACTTTTTAGGTTAAGGACTTCATGTTTATTTTAAACACGATGTTAAAATATTAAAGGCACCCCCAAGACATGGCATTAATTTTTAACACTATTTACTAAATGTTAACGCTTAGGCTTTAAATTTTTGTTTACAGAATAGCTATTTGAGGCAATGAAGTGATTTTGAATAGCATTTTTTAACGCTGATTGTTTTTACATTACTTTTTAACATCCATTTGTTTATTTTAAATTTTAACGCCTGTTTTTAGAGAATAGACCTGTTCGGGTGTTAAAATAATATTTTTTAGACTCCGTCCTTATTTATTCAATTTAATTGGTAGCCAATATTAACGAGAAAAGTGTGCTCCTTAAAACATAAACTGGTATATGAAGTCTGTTACAAACTGTTTTTGAATTTTACATTCGGTTATATGAAAATATATCATACTTTTTAGGCTACTTAAATTTGATTCATATTTTTTTTTTTACAGTGCTTCAATCCAGCGCATTATTATTATTAATTAAAAATTACTATTAATAGTATAGAAATAATAACTTATTATCTATCCTTATAAAACATTTCTATCAATAATTCTATACAAATCTTTCTATTCAATTAACCATAAGAAAAGGCTGAATTTATTTATTATTCTAATCAAATTTATTAATTAATTTTGATGAGAATACATTAGCTTGGAGTTGCGTTTTTCACTTTCTTTACCGGGCGCCTTTTTGCCAAGCAACAGCTAGTTATCTCTGATTGTGACAAATCTCAGAAGAATTTTTCTTTCATTAAATATCAAATATTCCGTTTTCTTTTTCTTAAAATATTTTTTAATTGCAACTCAAATTAAAGAGATGTGTATCTCTGATATAAATTCTTCTTTTTTTTCTTGTTGAATTCCTTCGTCGCCGAAGAGAATTATTTATCAGAAATAATCTAAATACTTAATTTTTAATCAAGACTACCTTGGCCATGAAAATGAGTGGAATTTAAATAATATTTTTGTGATTGAAAATTTAAATTGTCCCATTTTTAGTCATTGAACAATTTAAGATCTCCAGCTAGAGAGATTTCAAACTTAAGTTTCTAAAAAGAATTAATAAAATATTTATTTACTTCATTAATAGTGATAAGTTCAATACGACGTTTAGTAGTATAGCAAACCTTTACCGGGCTTCGAACCCAGGCGTCGGCGTCTAGACACAACACACCACCCTCGTGGCATATTCGGGAGCGTTCGGTTACGTTCGGGTATTTCCGGAGCGGCGCGCGCGCCGCCCAACACTCGCGTGGGAGAAGACGGTCGGGGGCGCCGCGCGTCAGTCTGCGCCGCGCTAGCGATCGGTGCACACATATATTTAAATGTATGGTATATCCTCCGTGACATGCAGTAAGTGTCCTCTCAGTGTTTTTGGCCCAAGTGTGTTATTTGACCGAGATGTCTGCTGTACGTCAGTCACGATGACATGAGGCTTAGCAGCCGTGTTGTTGAGGTAAGCTTAAAGCGTCGCGGCGCCCCTTGTCACCACCTACCTGTTGCAGTCCATGAATGACGTGCGCACTCCACAGGTTGGCTGGCGATTGCCTCTTACACTCGAGTATTTACCTTTCTCACAAGAAAATTATACTTTTCTTTTATATTTCTATAAAAAAATGTTTTTAAAAAATTCGCAAATTCATTATGGCTAAAATTTTTTGTTTTATTTAAATGAATCCTCTTTTAAATATGTCTCTTTCTATATATTTAGTTTTAATATTGAAAAGTAATTTTTTTATTTATTATTCAATTGAATTTGATTTTACTAATAAATATTTTGCATTTCTTTTATAATTACAAATAAGTTATCTTAAGAAACTTTTCGTAATATTCATTAAATTTTAATTTACTTAATTATTATATTTACATTGGAAAATTTATTATTAAAATAAAAGAAGTAAATCTCAAATTTCCACTCAAAAATAATTACATACATGCTGTAAAAGGGCTACATCTTAAAATGATTGATACTGCAGTATATATATTTTAATATGATTTAATTTATAATATGACTCATTAAATTAAGAAAATTAATTTCGTGAAATAGAGTGTTTTTAAATTATTTTGAAGTAAAACTAACACAATCTGATATTTAAAATATAAGAAATTGTCGAGTATATAATCTTCCTTTCTAATAAAATTGAGTGAATAGAAAAATCACTTAATTAAACTAAATAATCGAATATTTTTGACAAAATATTCCTTTTTCGTAAATTTGGGCATTTTTTAATTTCGCCTAAATATTTTCATTACTTATTTTGGTATTGTTTTTAATTAATTTACTGTCAATTCCGCTACTAAAAGTATTTATACATTTGAATTATTATCAATACTTTTGCAATTTCATAGCGTTAGCTACCGGGTCTTAAAACCCTCCTTTTGTTTCTCATAGCCCTGGTATTGCTAATAATTGAGACAAACATTTTTTTAAATCAGGCATTTAAAGGTTTACAAGTTTAAAAAGTTAAATAAAATAAATTCTTGAGGTACTTGGTAGCATCTAAAAAAAAAGGAATATCTTCTCTCTCATGACTTGGATGGCAAAAAAAAAGAAAATAGCAATATTTATTGAGTTAGAGTAAGAAGACAAGAATGCATTGTCTTAGAAAACCACGGGAGCGGACGGGCGGACGTGATCCTCGCTGCCAGAGGGAAGCTCACGCCCGCCTCGGCTCCCGCCGTCTTCCGCGCTCACCTTAAAATCAATTTTGCATTAATTTTTTTTTCATTACATTCAAAAATTAGAATTCTTTACGAAAAACTTTACAAAACTTAATATACAACATTATAGGCAATAAATAATTTGATATTTTATCAAAAAGATAATGATAAAAAATAATTAAAACAAAAAATTTTTTTTTCTTTATTAAGGTAAACTTAGGCAGCCAAAAACAAAAATTATTATTTTTTTAAATTTCATTTAAGGGCTTTTTCGGCATCGAAATTGACCCTGTATCTATTTATTTCAATTGGATTGGTAGCCAGTCCTATTGAAATAAATTGTCGCACGCAATCCTGCGACCCGTACGGTACAAATGGCCAGCCCGCTAACCACTACACCAAGGCTCGAGGGCAAAACAAAAATTAATATATATTTTATTCACCAATGAAAACAAGTATAAATGAGTTAATTGTTTCTAATATATTACAATAATATAATTAGAAATAAAAGCGAAAAATTCAAATTTTGTTCAATAATGAAATGTAAATATCGATTACTTTTAGAAAAATACAAATAGTTAATTGTTTCTCTCTTAACGAAATATTTAATTTAAAAACATGTTGATGGATTATTTAGGAAATTCTATTTAAATATTTGTTTTTTCTTTTTTTTTCCTTTTTAATTAAAATAAATAATCTAGAAATGACAAAGCGTTTAGCCAGTTAAGGAAAAATTAAATATTCACTTTCGTGTTTACATCCTCAGCCAGCTCTATAGAAAATTAGTTGAACAAAATGATATAAATATGTAGCGTTAGTTAATATTCATAGTATTATAATTATAGTAATTTTAATCTAATTATTTGTAGTTTAATGACCCTAACTAAGTTGACAAAGAGAAAGAAAATATCGATTATATTGATTAAATAGGAAATAATTTTTTCAGCATCTGAAACCACTTAATTTCAATTTTAAAGATTTTTTTTTAATCATATACAAATGTCATCTATCTATGCTTATTAATTAATTTTAATTAGACATTAATTAGGCTTCTAATTAATTTGAATATTTTTTGACTTTGAAAAGAATATATAATTTTTTAGCAATTTTAATTTTATGGGTCTTTAAAAATAAAAAAATAATGGAAAGGATATTAGAAGATAAATTTTTATTATGAAGTATAATAACAATTAGGGAAAATAATTAATGTTATTGTTATTGTATTCAAATTTTTTTTTAAATTTGTATTGTGTTTGTTGAACCTAGCCATCGAGGACTGATGCCTCTACTAAGTGGGTTGTTAATAAATGTAATTATTTAATCAGAAATATGATTTAACACCGACAGATTATTGTGATTATGGTAATATAAAAAAGGAAAACTTTTGGATATATATTTGGATAATTGTTTATTTAAAATAGTATTGAGAAACAAAATTTTGTTTTAAAAAAAGATTTGCTTTTTTTTGTTTATAATTGCTGATAAAAACAAACTTTTTTTTTTATAAACTTGATAAAGTAATTAGATTTTAATAATGAATTTGACTGAATTTACTTTGTAATCGTCAATTTGATTAGGCTGGAGATTCTAGGTTTAATTATCAAGAGATTTATAGCCTGATCTCACAATTCGATAAATCTCATAAACTCCTGGTTCTTGTTTCATATTCTAAGCATCAATTATTTCTTTACCATTCTCTCTAAACAAATTCATTGAAATTTTATTGTCTGTCTTCCTGGTCATACAGAAAATGATTTGAAAGCAAACTACCTTTTGTGTGAATTCATATCAATTTTTGAGCATTTTGATATTTTGATAATATCTAAAAAACCATTTTTGCATTGTGGTAATCACAACTTCATATTTGTTAAATCGAAAATATTTCTTTAAGTACGTAGGCCTACAATTATTTCTCCAAGTAAAATTTTCAAATTTTTTTAGTACGAGGACGGTCTTCCATAAACCAAGAAAATATTTCCTTTTTTTTTTTAAATTATTCTTATTATTCACCTCAGGGAGCCCGATAAATATTTATTTAAATCATTTGGATACCGAGTGGTGTAAATTAATGCTTGAATAATTTTTATCTTAATAATTTTACAATGTGGTATATTGTGTTTTGCTCAAATTTTATATGGCCTACGATGCCGAAGTCTTTAAAAAAAAATAGATTGTAATCTTATTCATTTTTGACTTGTTTCAAAAATTTTATTATTTAATCAAGATAATACTTTATATTTAAACATGTATTTAAAATTATCAGTAACATTTTTTTATATTTACTCTCTAATTCCACTATCATAATTTTTTTCTTTAGATTATTATTTTTCAAGATATTTGCGAATGATAAAGTTTAGTATAATAATAATAATAATAATAATAAACTTTATTGCAATCGATCTTTGACTTCTAATTGAGTAAAATTCAACATTTATAAATTAAGGCTGGTCGTCCACTGGAAGCGTAAACGCGCGACCGCTACAAGAGCGACAATAAGCGACAACAATAGTCGCGACTACATGCGACAAGGGTCGTACACTGCACGCGACTCCGCACTGCATTTGATATAATATCTTATACATTTCTAAGTGAATTTAAAACAAATCCATATCCTTTTAATAACTAATTTAATATAAATATAAAACCAAGATAAAAATGTCGAAATTTATTTATTTTCGCTAAATTTTCAAAATTTTAAAATAATCTTATTTTGTCCCACAAATTGAATATCGACATTTTTGTCTTTGTTTTATTTAGTTGCATCAATTTTATTAAGAATAAACAAAATATTGCGGTTTTTTTTGCATGTGAGAGTATTTTATGTTGGAAAAACAAAGGGGTAGACGCGACAACGCGCTACAGATCCCATTTATTTGGGATAGCGCATTGTCGCTCGAAGCGCGATGTCGCGTGTTGTCGCGCGCTTGTAGTGGACGAGCTTCAATTAGTTCACACACATTGGGACCTGTAACACCTATAAGCATATTACTGCTCTTGTAGCGGTCGCTCGTTTATGCTTCCAGTGGACGACCAACCTAATGCTCATAAATAAGCATGAAAACTTATCAATTTAAATCTCACTTTAATTGAAATTTTTTGGGAAAATCAAAATTGATTGAAACCTCTTGGGCCATAGCGCAGAAGTAGATCTGCATTTTTTGGGTCAGGAATTCGCTTCCCGTCCGATGAATAAAAAAGTATCGACTAGGTCTAAATGGCCTCAGATCCGGAAAAAGACCTAGAAAATAATTGCTAAATGAAATTTTTCTAATCATAAAAATAACGTTTTTTTATTTATAAGATGAGAAATTTTGTATGGGAATTGGGTACAGAAATTGCGACCCTAAGCTTTTAGAACTCTGTAGTAAATTCCAAATAGAAAAGCCTCTAAGCCTCCAGAAAATAAGAAAAATTCTGTTTGACATTTTTATTATGAATTTACATTTCATAATGAAACTTTACCTGAAAATTATTATTTTTTTTTAAACAATTATGTTCTTATTGATGTAATTTCATGTTGTTGTTTGAAATTTCGGTGGTTGTCTCTTGAACACGGTACTAACTTCATATAAAAACTCTTAATGGCATTATTATCTTGGCAATTTGAAATCCTCATAATTTTCTAATCAAAAATTTCAAATTACATTTTGTTATTATTTTGTTTTTGAAACGATTGAAAAAATTATAATTCTGCTTAAATAAATTCGCGAATTAATAAAAAAATCTCAAGGATGTTAAAATAACCCTAGTCGGAAATGCGGGCGGTAACTCGGCTTAGTTTGGCAGCTCCTGAATTATATGTTATTAATTTTATATAGTAAAATTATAATCAATACCTTCAAATAAATTTATACTGTAAGCTGGGTGAGTCAAACTCAATTAAAACAAAGCCCATTTCATGCAACTTGTAAGAATCACGCGGGCCACATAACATTTACAAATTAAATAAATTTATTGGTAATAATTATAAATGCTAATTTTCAAATAAAATATTGCTGCCAGTTTGACACCCCTGCAATAACTTATTATAATATTAATTTATTATTTCACATTTCGAGATTTTTTTTTTCCGAATTTGCTTATTCAATTTCTACGATAATTTCTGATAAGAAACAAATAATGGTAATATATTGCAAATCAAATATTATAAGTACATATTTATTGGTTCCTTATTGAAGTTATCAATAAATCCAATTAGGAGAAAATATTTTTCTAAAAGATTATACAGTATTGATAAAAAAAAAAAATTGATTTTAATCAAAAAACCTCCGCAAAACATCTTATCAACACTTTAGTATTTTGCTTATAAATAAAAAAAAAAAAAAAAAAAAGGAAGATGTGAATGAATCATTCTTCATAGAATGAATGAATATCATTTTTTTTTTTAATTAATCGGATTTTTCTAAGCCATCTGATGCCATTCAATTATAGTTTTATTTCTACCATTTGATTTACCTATGATATTAAAATTTTTGTAATATTAATACACATTAAAGTCGATTTAATAGATGTTAGGTGATTATATCTTTCCCATTGATCTCATCATTATATACAATATCTTGATAAATATTTTGATTTCTTATCTTGGTAATTTGACAGTAAAGAAAAAAGTAAACAAATTGTATACTACAATATTTATTGAAAAATATTACTCTAAAATTTTAGATATGTAAAAATATACCTACATATTTGTTTTATGAATTTATATTTTCATATCATTCTCTGCTTATGACGGTCGAGGGTGGGGGGAGGTTTCAGGAATGATAGATTGTTTTTGATAAAAATATAACATATACTGTGTATTTATAAGACCCAAACCGAAAGGTACACTGTAAAAAAATTTTTATAATTTTACAATTGTGTAGGAAGATATATCCTACACAAAAACACTAAATTTAGTAAATCTTTGCAAAAACCATTTACAAATGTATTGTAATTTTCGAAAGTCGTTTGAAAATTAGAATGAAAATGTATTGTAATTTTAGAATGACATTTGAAAATTAGAGTGTAAATGTGTGGTAATTTTAGAATTTCTAAACTGCTTTCGAGAAAAAATACAATTTTTAACGAAAAATACTATACAATGTTTGTAAAATTACAATACATACTCTATTTTTCGAAGAAAATTGTAATTTTAAAATGTTTGTTGTAAATATTTGAACGCATACATTTGTAAATTTACTAGATAAATGCATAGTAGATATCATTTACAAGGGAAATTTGTAAATTTAGTATTCAAAAACACCCTAAAATTCTAATTTCGTTCTTCACATTGTTTTTTTTTTTTTAGATATCATTGGTCTCTGAAGTTTTAAACACTAGCTACTATTCTTCTTTCTTAGGGATAGGCACACCTTATTTAACTCAGGTGTCTCCTATAAGTCAGTTACTATTTTTATATTTCATTATTCTTTTAAAGTAATTTAATATTACAATCTCAAATTCAACCAGACATAAAAAAAAAAAAAATGATGAGTTAATGGACTTATTTTCCATAACATTTAAATGTGAATAATAAGAAATTGAAATATGAAGATATTATTATTAATACAAAAGTGACTATTAACATAATAAATAGTCAATATTATGGTATAATTTTCGAGGTCTTGGTGTGGGTGTCGATCTCTCTCTCTCTCTGTCTCTCTCTTATCGGCGTTTGTTTTGTTTCCCCGAAGCTCATCCATATGCATGGCACGCAATTAGTGGCCACGGGGTGCATACCCTGAAACCTGTCTGCCCTGCCCTAGAAAACCTGAAAAGTGCTGGCCACATCTCTCACCGACAGCTAGCCGTAATTAGCTAAAATAAATTTGGAACGCCTCTTTGGAAATTACTATTCATCTATTAAAACTATCCCACCACCCTTTTAAAAACAGAAAAATATTTTAGTTAATTAGATTTTGTCCGATTTAATATGTAAAGAAAATTTAAAATTGTTTCTTTTTCATTATATATATTTGTAGAGTGATTATTTTAATTGAGTTAATTAAATTCATTATCTCTTGAGCCCCTGTCTTTAGGAGTAGGCTCTTTTTACAATTTTGTTTCTCTCCTCTGAAGAAATACATTTTTTTTTAAAGAAAGGTGTGAAATATAATATAAACCATGTTTGAGTGGGTTTAAGGTGGGTTGAATTATGCTTTATGCTCTAAGCTTATATTTGACCCTCTCCCCGACCCCATGGATAAGAAAAGACTCTTTACCTTCTCACAAATTAATATAACGGCGTATGCTAAACAATTTAATTTTTAATTTACCAATGCGCTTAGCAAATTTTTCAATTTCCTTTCTTTTCTTTCTATTATTTTTCTTCTATTATTGCTTTCTTACAGTTAGTTATAACAATATGCTACACCAAGTATATAATATATTTTTTTTAATATAAAAAATTTATTGGCTATTGTTCTTCATATTTTTATAAATAATAACAAATGCTTTTATACTTTAGAATTGACAAGGTTCTTATCCGCCCCCTTTCTATGACCTAAAGGTTTTTTTTTTTTAAACACTCACACTTTTTTTCCCATTCACACTCACATTCACACTGTCTTTTCGGCAACTCAGGCCATATAAGTCATTTACAATATCCGTTATTGATTAATATACATATATTGGGGGTCCAAATGCCTTAAATAATAAAATCATCGGACTGCCTGGGGTCCGAACCCGCGACTTTTGGTATACGAGGTTAGCACTCTAACCCCTACACCAAGCCCCGAGGGCAACTTAAAGGTTAAAGTTGTTGACAAACGTCAATAATTGATAAACTTAATGCCATGGGACCCGGGTTCGGACCAAGGTAGTCCGATGAATTTATTTAAATCCTTTGGATACCAAATGGTATAAATAAATATGCCTGGACCCCCATATACATACATGCATGTATACATATATTAAATAATGATTATCGCAGAAGAGTTTACATGGCCTAAGATGCCAAAAGGAGATAAAAGGTTCTTATCTCATAATCCAAGTCATGAGTGATCAAATTAATTTAAAATAATTTAAGTCAGAACTTCAAACAGAAATCTGCCACTAGAATACCGTACGATTCAAAGCCATTAATTAATTAAATACAGCCATATAATGAACATTTATCTATTCTGCTTAGGACAGTGATTCTTAAAATAGTGGGCCGCGGCTCCCTATGGATTACCCGCAGGGGGGCCGCGAAGAGTCGCAATGTAACAAATACTGTAAATTATTATTGTTAAATAAGTTTAAATATTTGAATATAAAAATAGAACATGGAAATAAAAAATTGAGATTATGTTATTTAATTTATGCACATATGTACTGTACTTAGCCATGGTAGTGTATGCAAGAGTACAGTATATACTCATTAATCAAAACATAATAACCATTTTTTTTCTCGCTTTTACTGTATGCATGTTGAATAGTTAAATGTATGCATATACGAAATTCAAAATTATAAATGTCTTTTTAACCAATCTGAATTAAAAAAAGGGGGGGGCATAGATAACGACTTGGGTTCCAAGGGGGTCGTAACTTCAAAAAAAAACAGTAAGAATTAAGTCTTTATTATATTTATTTATCTAGATTTTTAAAAGGAAATAAGTTATTTGTAATATAATTATTATTTTTCTTTTGAATTATTCATATAAAATTCCTGAATAAATCTAAATCACGTTAAGGATATTTAAGAAGACCTACTTCACGAGTATTTAGAATTAGTTTAAAACTCAACTAAATTTTCATTTTTTTATCACTTATATATATTTAATATAGTAACAATTTTAATGTTAATATTCAGATTCAGACCTACACGATATTTAGTAAAGACCTTTTTTGTACGCTTGATGGGTTCCTATCCGACATTACTACTTGAACCTTTTATGGGAATGAGATTATCTTCCACTTTAATATTCTAGAAGAAAATTTTGCCAGTGTTGGATAATTCCGTCAATATGCTATAATCAGATATCTCTTGAAACAGTCCCATATCCTTGCAAAAATATAATCAGATACTTTTGAGTCCACTTGGATCATCTACCTTCATTTATTTTCACACAAATAATATAGACTCTCAAGCATCAGAATAATACTCGTATCTCCAGCATAATGTAATATTTATAATATATTTTGGTATTATTGTCTGTACAATGACCTGAAGATAAATCTCAAAACGTTAAAAATGTTTTATTTATTTTTCAAAGTGGTATTCAAACAAAAAACACTTCTGAAAAGGTCTGACCCCCCAAAGGCGTTTAAAAAACAGTCAAGAAAAAAAGATAAAGAGATAAATTTATCATTATAAATGATTACATAAATTATTATGTCAATTGCATTATTATGATATTAATAGTAGTTAAAATATTTTTATTGGGGAGTTGAATGCATCCAGTAGTCGATTACCAATAAAAAAAATCTTTTATAAAAAAAACAGTGAAGACTCATTTTATTCATGCTGAGATATAATTATTTTAAATGTTCATTCTAAATATATAATAACATTAAAATGAATTATAGAGTAAGACAAGAAGAGATGGCGTTTTTGAAAATCATTATACATTCTGATTTCATTGCTTAAAAATTCAGAAAAAAAAACGCATAAAAGTATTTTATAAAAGAAACAAAACAGACATCTGGAAATATTTAAAGAACACGTTGACAAAAGTATACCGCGTATATGCTACAATCAAGAGGTCATAACAATTTGGGGTTAATATTTCTCATTAATGACGTCATTTAAATTTGTTCTTGTTTTTCGATATTCTCGATCTCCGGGATCAGTGTGCATCCCATAAGGTATTCCAATAAATAAATCTAATTTAAAAAATCTATTCATGCATGTATAGTATATGCGAAAGAGATATAAATAAACTTCGCTGACGAAAGTGGAAGGCTGGCATATAAAGACGAAAAAAAATGTCTTTTGCAGCGTGGGTAACTCGTGATTTCCATGTAAACCTTTGAGTACAATTTGATATAATTATTAATAAAGATAAAACTTGCTGTTAAAGCAAAGCTAAAGATCTTCATGCTAATTGGATATTAAAAACTTTGCATTTAATATACTTAAGATCCTGGGTTTCAATCATTTAGAGATTTAAAACCCTCTCAGTGAGTGCCAATTAATTTAAATAAATATGGATGATGCCAAACAAGGCCCAAAAGTTTTAAACAATTATTTTGTTGTCAATTTTTTAAGTTGAAATTCCCTTATTATTGTTGTCAAAATTTGTATTTGAGTTGATTCGCTTCGAGATCGTTTAATGAATACCTTGATTCAGACTTGACTAGTCATAGATATAAAATTTGTGAGTATGTTTATTTGTTGGTGGGCCAATGTCCCATCGCCTCCTCGGGAAATTAATCATCCGGGGCATCTGTGTGCCTCCTTTTGCACTAGCCCACCCGACTCTTACCAATACAGTACTTACATTCCCTATGACATTGCAGCATTTCTCTACGGAGAGTATTGAAGCGAGAAATCTTTGATTTTTCTTTATTCAATTCTCAGTTGCCTGTTACAAAAGGGTAGCACCGAAATCACTAGAGTTCCTGAGTTCGATTCCTAGTTTGGCCCACCAAGAAATAAATATACCTACAAATTTGTTAAGTTTAAAAAATACTTTTCTTTAAGATTGAACAATTACTGGGGAATAAATTTCGGATTGGGATTTAAACATCAAATCCCATTGAAGGAATGAAAACTTAAATTGTTAGCGTTTATTTATGTATGAGATAACATATGCAAGGCCAAAGCGAGATGGTCTCTCTCACTGAGGAAGGGAAAATGCGCTAAAATGTGGAAGAGTTTATTCGTATCTTTATTAATATCAAAAATTTACAAAATTAAATTAAAAACACTACATTATACGTGTTTGTAATTTATTTTTTAATTTTCATAAATACATGTTTCAGCGGCTACGTTTGACACTTTAAATTTTACGATACGTATTTCACTTTAAATTAAAACTTTGGTCCGTAGGCTCTAGTTGAAACATTATTTAGGCTATATCTGAAATTTAATTTAAATAAATTTTATATTGTATATGCTAATTTTTTAAAAGCCCCAATTCGGTTTGTATACTCCTTCTTTTAAACCAGATTTGAGTTTTTTTATTTACTTATATATACAAAAAAAAAATCTGGTGTGACTGGCGCACAGCACACAACTTTCTCTTACCTTCGGTAATCGAAAGTTGTGTACTGTGCTTGTCACACCAGATTTTTTGTGTCGACATGTATTTGGTTTCTGACAGTAGGGTACAATTGAATTCAAGATGTAAAATTTATAAGTATGGGAAAATATTTATATTTTGATACCATGGCAACCATTTCTCCTATCTTTTCTATGGAGTACAAGAGTAAAGTGGTCTTCAGAAGATTTCAATCACAAAATGAGAATATACATTTTAAAGAGCATCTAAAAAATAATTGATTTTTGAATTTAAAAAAAAAAATCGTTGGAGCAAATTTTGAGAAAATCGAAAAAAACTGAAAAAGTGCATCAGTAAAGTGCTAGTACTTTTTGGTCGATTTTGTTCAAAAGCTTCGTGTCACGTCCCATGGGGGTGCCTAACTTAAATATAAAATTTCAACTTCCTAGCTCTTTTCGTTCTTGAGATATTTTGTTCACAGACACACAGACACACACACACACACACACAGACAGACCATGTCGCGAAAACCACTTTTTTGGATTCAGGGGACCTCAAAACGTGAAGATCCATCAAAATCTCGACATCGAATTTTTGACATGAAACCAATACTTTCTCTCTATATATATATTACATATATACATAGGTAAGAGAAAGTAAAAATGGAATGCATAAATTAATTCGTGTTTTTTTACTGAAAGGTAAACAAACCAAATAACCAACTGAGCTCTGAACGAACTTAAATGGTTGTTTACATTTCAACAACAAACACGAACTAATTTCGCTTCGGCGATACTTATACTAATTTTTGCACCCTTTGATATTTTTAGAAATTTAGCTCTCCGTTTATTTTTTTCACTACTCTAAATTGAGAAATTATCAATCACTTATACAGTAAAAATATTGATTTGAAATTTATTTTTTTAAAGTTACTATCATTAACAAGAGGTTTGGTACAAATTATCCTTTTCCCACAATTATTTCTCCTAATAACTAGGCAACTCTAACTCTAGACATGTTGACAGGCGATTCTAACTTGACCCGGCATTACTTCTCAATATTCTATTTCTAACATTTTTTTAAAATGTTTTATCATTATTTAATCTCACAACGGGCCAGAGCGTTTATTTCTTAAATATATTAAGTAAGAGACATTATTTTGAACTAGGCTAAGGCTACTCTCTCCTATCATTCTAATTTACCGTTTGTCGTTGATGAAACAACTGATCTCTTTTCAACGAAATTCTGTTTCATTTCTTTCAGAATACCATAGAGAGCCGTTTTTTTTTCTTTGTCCTAATCTCCTGTTGCTCTTTTTCCCTTCAAGATGTTATCGATTACTATTGCGTTGAGGTGGGGTTGATGGCCGACCGTTTAGGTATAAGGGATTGAAGTTATTCTTGTAAATTTGATGAGTCCCTTTGGGGTGTCGTCTGCTCCTCTCTCGGGCCAACTGAGTTTAGGTTGGGGTTATCCGAGGGCAAATCCAGAAGGGTTTGTAGGACCGATCGATGCCAACCAGGTCAGTGCTCCATGTCACCTAACCAGGTAGATGTTCCCATCCCTAACCAACCTTCTCCTATGGAAACAATTATTTTTTACTTCCTCTTTTGGGTAAGAAAACCAAAAATATTTGAATAACAAAAAAAAAAGTAGGTTGTTTTTTTTTTTTTTTTGTCCATGATACTAAACGAAAATCTACAGAGAAAGAGAAATGGCATACATGGTAAATAAACATTTCTATCTCTGAACAAATGAATAAATAATAATTTATTTAAAGTAATATCTATGAAATGAAAAAGTTTAAACATTGAAATGTTAAATTATAAAAGTATTTGAGCAATATAGTAAATTTTGAATTTACTTTCCCTTAGTAGAACAATTTAATTAAAATAAATTATCAATAAGACTGAATAAATTAACTTTTATTGAAGTAATTTCTATACATAATCTGTAATAAAAAATGAACCCCAGTAAAAATGATTAAAAATGATCGATGGATCATCCAGCAGGTCTGCATAGTGAACCTTTAGAGACACACAGGGATATACACGCCCGCACCAGGGACACACTCAGTATATCGAAAGTGACCAGAAGAAAAATGTGTGTCTCTGGTGCGGGCTTGTGTATCCCTGTGTGTCCTTAAAGAAAAAAAAAAATTGTATAAAACAAATGTATTAATCAAATATGAACTGTAGAAGGGGCGGCGAATTGAGCCTATAATCGGCATACTCCTAAATCCGGCCCTGCATCTGAGGATTGGTATCCAATCTAATTGAAATGTTGCATGTTTCGTAAATAATTTTTTTTATTATTATTTTAGGTTATAATATAGCTACTAGAAGCGGTTGTACAGTGTCTTATTCAATTTTTATTACGGTTTTAAATTAAAACTTTTAAAACTCCTACATAATTTATTTAAATAGATTAAACACAATAAGTCTAGAAAAAATTTGAAAGACTAAGGGGAATGTGACGTCGTAAGATTGCATTTTCAGGCGGGCTCTAACTCTATGGATGCGTACCTAATTTCCAAAATATACTTTTTAAAAAGTCCTACAGGAATAATTTAAATCCCGTAACCATTATATTTCCTCAATTTTATTTTATTTACAAAATATAAATTTTCTATCATAAACTCACATTTTTTTCTCATTCACAATCACATTCACACACACATACACACAGTCTTTTCGGCAACTTAGGCCATTTAAGACTTTTACGATAACCGTTATAGAGATTAATATACATATTAGGGGTCCAGGAATTCTTATTTAAGCCATTTGGTATCCAAATGGCTTAAATAAAATCATCGGACTGCCTGGAGCCCGAACCCGCGACTTTTGGTATACGAGGTTAGCACGCTAACCTCTACACCAAACCCCGAGGGCAAAATATAAATTTAAAATCTTTTTTAAATTTTTAATAATAAAATAAAGTTTCGGCTGACATTTGTAGTTTATTTTATATAGATGTAGTTAGTAATTAAAAATTCTAACTACAAGAAATTAGTTGTTTTTTTAAATTTGTATAGGGTCTTTTTCAGCATTTGAGGCCATTTAGACCCAGTCTTTATTTATTTAAAATAAAATCATGATAGAATGATTCAATTACAATTAGTTAAGTGTAAAAAACACTTGGCTGATATTCGGCCATAAAATGTCTCACGTGCTTGAGTGAGCACTTGCCAGGTAGTTACCAGGTAGTTGTCAGAAGCCCCTTTGGCACGTGCTGTGTTTTGAAATCTAAATAGGAAATGCATCTGCTCGAAAAGATGCGTCACCGAGGCCGAATTCATTTCATTATGATAACTCGTCACCTTTTCAAGGTTTTATTTTAATCCCTTCTTTGTCAATAGATAATAATAATAAAATATAATATGATACGGTATATTATTATTATAACAATTATATTTTAAATATGGTAATAATGTAAAAATTGTTTTTTTTTTAAACACCCTTTTTTTCCTACACACACACACACACAGTCTTTTTCGGCAACTCAGGCCATATATAAGACCTTTAACGATAACTGTATTTTTATTGATATATATATATATATATATATATATATATAACAGTTATATATATTGGGAGTCCAGGCATTTGGTGTCCAAATGGCTTAAGGTGCGCGTCTCGAAAAACCGTTAAAACACGATTGACTCGAGGCGGCAAGAGATGGCGTTAGTGTTCCACCATTGGAATACACGGAACTTGTTCCATTTCATTCTAGACTTTCCAGCTAATTAATTAAAGGCAAAAAATTAATTATTCTTTAACACAATGATTACTAATTTAATTATCTACAACTTATAGAGCTCCTTTTTTTAAAATATCTTTTATTTAATGCGATTAATCTAAAAAAAAAATTTTTTTTTTCAAAAATCAAAAAAAGGGCTTCTATTATTTGTAGATATTTTAAATAGATTTAATTTTAAAAAAATTTGAGGTCGATAGCTTCAAAATTGTGGCCGCTGGAAAGTCCCAAAATTAGCACCCCGAGACGCGCACCTTAAATAAAATCATCGGACTGCCTGGGATTCGAACCCGCGACCCTTGGTATAGAAGGCCAGCTTGTTAGCAACTACACCAAGACCCGAGGAAATTGTTGATAATTCAAAATTCAATAAAAAAAATTGAGGGACTGTTTATAAAAAAATAAAATATTCGCATCTTTTACACTCATTCGCATTGTATACTAGTCTCAAAATTTCGATTTTTGAGCTCAAAAGTGAATTTTAAAGTAATATTTTTTTTTTTTTTAACCCAAGCACGAACTCTGTTGATTATCTAAGAGATTATTTAATCTTTATGTTATGTTTATATGTGTACTTCAATATACATTTGGTTTTTTTTTTTTAACTACATTTAACTTTAAAAGTAGGAACCGACCGAATATTCTGTTTCGGTTACGGTTTCGGCCAGTTTCGGCCAAAAATCATGGTTTCGGCCGTAGTTTCGGTTTCGGCCAAAAAGTAGCCGAAACTTTTGGCCGGCCGAAACCAGAGTCTATTTAAAAGTGAACAGTGAAGATTTAATATTTTCTATTAATTCTTTTTCTTAGGTCAAAGTTTAAAAAGAAAGAAAGTTACTTCACATAAAGAAATTTTATTGCAAATGATATGTTATTCATTGGTATAAATGAAAAAAATATTTGATATTAAAAAATTAAATAACATTTATCAGCCCTTGCCGCTCGACAAACAAAACAATATTACATTTTTGAAAGAGACGAAATCAATGAATTTTTAATGGAATTAAACAAATATTTAATTGATTATTATTTTCACCTCACAAGTCAAGGGTTCACTTGAATTTTAATAAATAATGTTTTGATGAACTCTCGGAATTTAGGACACTTTATTCAAAGTGTATTAAAAAAAAAAAAGTTAATTTTATTCTCCTTTTTACATGTTAAATTAAATAATTAATTAAATATTTTACATATGTTCTAAAAACCTATCTTTAAAATTATTGCATCAAATAGATTTATAATCAAATTCTTTTTTTTTTTCTTATTTGTTTTAAATTTCTGTTCAATTCATGGCCAAATTCAAATATTTATTTATTCCAATCTTAAATAAAGTAAAAATATTTACGAGAAATGAAATGAATTAATTTTATCAAATGTTAAAGTATAAAATATATATTTTAATACTTTTAATAAAAATCCTTCATTTATTTATTAGGCTTTCACGTATTTTAAATATTATTGTAAATTTTAACAAATGTTTTTTTTTTCTATTTGCATGGAATATATTACTCTTATTCATTAATTTTAAATAATAATTTCCTATTCATATTGTCGATATGTAGTCTTAAGTATGTAAATGTATTCAAATTATAAAATGTTGATGCGAACATGAATAGATCCAGAAATTAAAGGGGATAAATTTAAGGGCTTGTGGCTGCACGTGTGAAATGAGAAGAATTTAAGATGTTTTAAAGGGAGAAAGAAAAAAAAAGAAGGAACAAGCTCTGGAAGACAAACAAGTAAACACGCTTAAAACAGACAACATAAAAGTGTGTCAACATAAAAATAAAAAAAAAGAGAGAGAAAAAAAATAGTCCCTAAATTTAAGAATAATCAAAGGAAAATTAAAATTTATTGGATAATAAATTATCCCATGGAATTACTTCGCATATATAATTTTTTTTTTTTTTAATTATTATCGTTTTGCTTGGATTATTATTCACTTATTTAGCCCGGGAGAGGGGGTATGGAACATGGCGATGTTATGTAGAGATGGAGAAGCTGACTGAAAGATCTAATAAAGGAGAAGAAGATAAAAAAACCGACTAAATGTAATAGAATAGTTTAAATAGGGTAATTTAAGGTTTTTAAATATGCCCAACATGAATTATATCTACGTCGAAAATGCCGTATATAAATAAATCTGATTGTAAAGAAGGAATAAAAATAATAATAATACAAACCACAAAAGCTTTAATAAACATATTCGTGATAAATATAATTAAGAAATAATTAAGAAATAATATACAATAGGAAGGCTGGCATATAAGAAAAATCTGGTGTGACTGGTCGCACAGCACACAACTTTCTCTTTCGGTAATCGAAAGTTGTGTTCTGTGCTTGTCCAGCCAGATTTTTTTGTAAAAAAAATCAAATCTTTGCAAAACATATAACCAAGTATTTATTAATTTAAATAAGCGAAAAATGTAGGTACCGCCGGGAGTCGCACCACGGATCTGTCGATTTACGCTCAACATGCCCTACTACTGGACCACAGTACGCACTCGCTTATTTAAATTATGATAGATCCTCGAATCAGCCCCGTGTGAAACCAGCCTCATTCTGTGGCCTTCTTCAGGTACAATTCAGATAAGATTATAAAGGTTTATACATCTGTGACAATCTTTGTAATCTTAATTGAATTGTACCTGAAGAAGGCCACAGAATGTGGCCGAAACGTTGTAATTTTTACACATAAACCACAGTTAAACCGAAAATTAAATTCTTTTCTTAATGATACTGTGAAAGCCTAAATTCCAAAATAGGTCTATAATGCACAGAACACAACTTTCGATTACCGAAGTTAAGAGAAAGTCGTGTGCTGTGCGACCAGTCACACCCGATTTTTTCATATTATATTGTTATTATGTTTACACAAAATTTAAATTTTGTACCATTACAATTAAAGAATAATAAAAACAACATTTTTTAAAAATTTGAAATTCAAATTTTTAACTAACAACAACAACAAATACACCTTAATTTGTCTCTAGTGAAATTCTTCACCTGTCGATTGTACAAGTTGGGAACTTGATAATCATCCTAATATAAACCTAATAACAATTTCTGATCCCTCCAAACCCCCTCCCCCACTCCCTCTCTCTTCTTGCCTCAAGAGATTCTCACCCTCGAATTCTGAGAATGATATTTATCAGCTAATTAAATAACAAAATTTGGCTAATAATTGCTTCATATTTAAATTTATTTAGCATATAGGGTCTACAGTATAAAATAAAATATTCTATAATAATATAACTTATTTCAATTGATTTGAATGCCTTTATTCATTATTTTATATTAGAAAAATGGAAAAGTCGACTGTGACTTTAGTCAAGAATAGATAGATCTTTTACTGAAAATAATCGACTTTTTAGAATCGATTCTCGCTGGTCGACTTCGACTTTTTTCTTACAATACTTGGTTTCCAATGGAATTATAGTTTGTAACGTTTACATTGATTGACTTTCATCTTCCTTTTAAAACCTACACATAACACACCAATCAACACGCTTTCTCAGATCGGTTAGTGAAAATATGTGGCATTCTTAATTCGTCAACTTTAATATTTTAATGTTTTATTTTGATACTCAACTTTCATATTTTATTTCAATGTTCGGTGCCATTTCATCGCTCAGGGTTTAAGGCGAAGAAATAAATTCTTAGAATTAACTCTGTGTTTTCTGAAGGATTTTTTATACAAATTTTGAAAAAAATATTTGTGTTGCATTAATAAAATATTTAAATACTTAATAAATCTTATATTATAAATAAATAAATCTATTTAACATTTACTGAGTATATTCTAAACACGAGTTAGCTATAGAGTTTTTAAAAAGTAGACTTAAAAGTCGAAGATATTCAGATATTATTAATTCGAGAATCGAAAAATATCAAGTCGATACCAAAATCGAAAATTGACTTTTTGAGCGCCTTTTCCATCCCTATTTTATATTAAGTTAAAATTTGGAAAGTCAGACATGTATTATTTAAATTTCTAAACGTTTTAGAGATATCATTGATTTTTACGATCATATAAAATCATTAGCTCAATGAAAAAAATTTGTAATAAAAAAAATTCCTCTATCTCCCTGGACCACAATTTCATTTAATGACGTAAAAAAATATTTTCTCTATTTTTACCATTTCATCTTAATTTAGTAATTTTTATGGTAATTTAATTTGTTTTAAGAAATCATAAAAAAAAGAAGAGAGCTTAAATGAGCTGTGAATCTTTTTTTTTACCGGGAGGGGATATTCATATAAATAGACGCACAGACGACGCACAGACGCACGTGCAATCGATTGCGAACGCAACGCGACGTTCAGCTGGCCAAGTGAGGGTGCAAGGTCGAGGTCAAGGGTCAAGGTCGTCCTTCGCCCCCCCCCCCGACGACCCTTTATGTCCCTTATTGTTACTTCAACTCTTCCTAAATTTTTTTTCTTCTAAAAATCTTCACTTTATTTAGAACTGTTCGGCAACTTTGATCTTGTTGTAATTATCTATAGAATTTATATACCCACCTGTATAAAAATTACTAAATAGTTTTAATTTATTTATTCGATTGCATATTTTCACCCGTTTTGGTTAGGTGATATAGACTTGTTGCAATATCTTATACAAAAAAAAAAAGTTTCTTTTGAAATTGATTAAATTAGCGGTAAATAACTGCGGGCAGTTTGGACCCGGCTCTCTTAAGGCCATTCACCGCACGAATTGAACGAGTTATTGATGTCCTGCGGTGACTAAATTCCTAGAACATCCCAATAAATGTTTCATTTTGAGGCCCGCGAGGCTAATAAACCGATTACTGGGACGAGTTCTCGGTTTCTCCTGTCGGATTTCCGTCAAGGGTTTCTCGTGTCAGAGGTCTTGCCAAAGGAGATTCTCTTTTTAATAATGTTTTCCATTATTTTTAATGAACCCATAGACCTACATCAAACAATTTACTGTTCTAACAACTTTATAACATATGGAAAAAAATTTAATAAAAATAAGATGGCGTAAAAATAATTATTATTACAAGAGGTGCGATTTTACAGAGAAAATAATGGCAGCTAAATATATTTCTTTTAATAGCCCTCTATGCTGACGTTTCGGTCTTGGTGAAGACCATCCTCAGAGCTTGCGGGCTGTCAATATAGGCGTACAATCAAAATATATATAGTGAATCATATACCATATGTAGTGAACCTAAAAATTCCAGTTATATATAATTAATAATATTAATACCTTTAATGGATTGAATAAATTAAACATATTAATATTATTAATTATATATAACTGGAATTTTTAGGTTCACTACATATATGATTGAATATTTGATTGATGCCTGTAATGACACCCCGCAGCTCTGATGGTCTTAACCAAGATCGAAACGTCACCATAGAGGGCGTTCTAATAAAAGAAATATATTTAGCTGTCATTCTTTTCTTTACACATTAATAAGTATTATTATTTTTATTTTTTTTTATATGAAATTCCTTTAATTTTTACTTCTCTTAAATTAAAAATTTTAAGCTAATATAATAACACATGCACATCCAAGTTCAATTCATGTTTTATCTTACCTTATTAATATACCAGCTGCGTGAACCTCTGAAAATAGAGTACATATTGAATAATTTTGTTTTGATGTATTTATTAGGTCATAACGTTTAGAATTCAACATTTAAATTTATATTTTTAAAAAGTATAATCTTCATTTCAATTTTAATTCTTTTATTTCTCGAAATGGATTTATTAATAAAAAAAAAAATTAAAATTTCCTAGTGATGATAGAATTAATTATTAATTAATAAACAAATTAAAAAAAAAAAACGATCTCTCCCTACCTCAAGTTCTTGGGATCGTTGCGAGGTTTTTAATTTAAATTGATATTTTAGTTTAATTTTATTGGTTGAATCAGGGGCGTATATAAGGGGGGGGGGCCGGGGGGCCCGGCCCCCCCCCCCGAAATTTCCCAAACACATATACATATATAGGGATATACAGACATCAGCGCAACAAATTTTTCCGATGGAAAACTTTGGTTCCGCAAAGGAAAAAATGTTCCGCGAAAAATTTCCGCAGAAAAATTTTCACTTCGGGCCCCCCCCGAAAAAAATTTCTATATACGCCCCTGGGTTGAATTAATCATTGATAAATAAGTCATTTAAAATGTAGTATTAATAGAAAGAAATACAAACGATATTTGAGCCTTCCTTCTTCCCTCTCTTTGATGAGTTTTTCAAAGAATATTTACCTCTTATTTTTAATTTTTATTTAAATTACCCTTTTCGGCTGCATAGGCCATTAGAGTTTTAATTTGTATATATTTTATTAATATATTATCTAATTAATACTGATGGCAACCCGGGAGTCGTTCCACATGCTTGTTTCTCGGGACCTTTGATCCAAGATTCAGACGTTTTGCTTAACGGCTGTTGCTCTCTCTCTTACCAGCCCCCTTGCCCCTATTTTAATTTGCTAAGCCCTAAAACATTATTTCAAAATAATGTTTCTTAGTATATTTTTAGTATTTTCGACATTGATGGGTTATTGAGTTTATTTAAAAGAATTATTAGCCAAAATAACTTCCTAGATAGTTTTTAGTGTGACTTTGGATTTTGGGTTTTCAGGCCTGAATAAATAAAACAATTTTTGTGAAGCGGAGATTTGTGTTGCCTATGTTTCCAGGGGTTCTGGTGTTCAGCTCTCGCCCGAAATGAAAACAATATCCATCTCTAAATTATTTACTTTCGGGAAATATTAATCAATCGAACATATAGTAAATTTTTCATGATAGAAAAAATTATCATTGTTTATTGGGCATTAATTAATACTAACTTGTAAATAGCCTCTTATCAGAAAGGATGCCATTTTATTATTTTTATTACTGAATCACTCCAGTTCTTAAAAAAAATGTACTGAATAACACTAAGCTATTACATTGTATATTTAAAAAACCTGATGTGACTAGTCGCACGACACACAACTTTCTCTTACTTTCGGTAATCGAAAGTTGTGTTCTGTGCTTGTCACACCAGATTTTTTGTGTCGACATATATTTAAATTCCGCCAATATATTAAAATTCAAGATGTAAAATTTATAAACATAGGAAAATATTTATATTTTGTTACCATGGCAACCATTTCTCCTATCTTTCCTATGAAGCCCAAGAGTAAAGTGTGCTTCAAACAATTTTGAGGGCAAAATGAGAATATACATTTTAAAGAGCATCTAAAAAATAATTGATTTTTGAATTTTAATCAAAATCATTTGAGCGAATTTTGAGAAAATCGAAAAAAAAAACCGAAAAAGTACATCAGTAAAGTACCAGTACTCTTTGGCCGATTTTGTTTAAAAGCTTATTTTCATGCTCCATGGAGGTGCCTAATTTAAATATAAAATTTCATCTTCATAGCTCAACTCCTTCATCCTTATAATTGAACACAGACAGACCATGTCGCGAAAACCATTTTTTGGATTCAGGGGACCTCAAAACGTGAAGATCCATCAAAATTTAAACATTGAATTTTTGACATAAATCCGATACTTTCTCTTTATATATATAGAGATATATAGGTAAGAGAAAGCAAAAAATGATAATGCGTTTATATGTATAATTACTCGAGTTTAGATGGCGAGATAAAGTAAGTAGGCTATATGATAACTTAAATGAACCTGTTATTCAATTTTCAAAACCAAAAATTCAAATTATTAAATGAATATTTTTCAAATCTTTAATTAATATATTTTTTATAAATATTCCTAAAAAATTTATTTTTAATTAAAACATAAAATTATTTTTCAATATTTCAATCAATTTTACATTTTTCAATAATATTTATACTTACATTTTTTCGTAATACTTGTTTGAAAAAACAATTTTTCATTTATGATCAAATCAAACATCGTAAACAACTATACTTGAGATATATTTTCTTTATCCCTAAGTATTTTCAATTATGAACACCCATCCTATTGTTTAGAGTATTTAATATAACTCAAGAAAATATTAATTTTATTTATTTCAAATTTATATATTCAATACACTATTACTATATTCCATTTTTGAAATTTAATACAATATTTCATAACCTACAAAAATTATCAATATTATATTATAATTCATTTTTTACTTTCTTTTAGCCTAATTCTATAATTTTTCTTCTTTTTCTAGAACTATATATATATATATAAAATATATATAATTTTCCAATTAACAATAAATTAATATCTTTAATTATTTTACCATTGATTTTAACAACCAATAAAAATTATTTACCAAATAATATTATATATATTTTTTTGAAAAATGAGAAAATTTTCTCTGAATTCGTAGACGTCAAAATTTAATTTTTTGATATTATTCCTGATAATGAAAATGAAGATGAGGATGGGATCATGCGATTTCGAAAAGACAACAAAATAAATAAAATAAATAATATTAGTTAGGTTAGGTTGAAGTGCTAATATTATCTATTTCATTATTATAACTTTGATTTACTGTTTCCAAGCTATTTATTCAGAAATTAATTGATGAGAAAATTTTGTTATCACTTTTATTTAATTTTAAAATATTAATACTATTTAAAATTGATAATTGATTTTGATAAAAGTTTCTATGCTCTAGTATTAAATATAAAGAGACTTTGACATTTTTCAAATATAATTGATTAGAGAATTTTTCAATCATGGTCAAAGACTTTGAAATTTTTTACAAATATATATCCACATAGAGAATTTTGTAAAATAATTTTTTATATTTTATTTTTTTCTCTAAATTAGTCATATTTTTAGAGATAATTTTGAATATCTCCATAATTACAGTATTTCTTCACAATTGACAAAAAAAGATATATAATCTAATAAAAACAATTTAAATCAACTTTATGTTGATTTTCTCACTCGATATTTTCTTACCACCATAACATGTTCAAATACAAAAAAAAAAAAAAAAAAAAAATTCGCTTGATTAAATTAGAGCCACTATCACACATTTTTCCGAAGTCGAATAGACAGAGAAAAACAAGAGCATTTTTACGGTTTCCTCTGTTGTTGTTTTGATTCGGGGTCATTTAACCCTTTTTTCTTACCTACCTAAGGATTTGAGTGTTAAGACGTTGAAAAGAAATTATTTATTTGAGTGACTTGGGGATTTACCTTGTGAGATAGATGACAATTGATTGGCTGGCAAAAAAAAAAAAGTATTTCGGAGAGTGTATGAATCAACAAACAGCCAAGCGAAGTGGTTAGGGCTCGTGTTTCGGTACAATTTATCGAGGCAACCTGTTGAGCTCTCTCTTTCTCCTCTCTCTTGGTGGGTAAACATCGCGAGTGCTGTGCTAAGTGGCTAACACTAACACACGGCAAATACGGCCTTGTCTGCCCCAAGGAGACATTCCATGCACGTGCGTAGGCGGCTTCTCGTGACACGTGGCGATTGCTAGGAAAAATGAAAAAAAAAAAATCTTTCAATTTTGCATCCCCTATTATTATTATACGTTGTTAGAAATTAAGCAAACACTCGTCGATGAGGTCAAACTGCTCGATGCTGCGTGGGCGTTTGAGTCTGACGTCGTCGTCGTCGTCGTCGTCGTCCTCACGGTGAATTATTGAAGCGTCGCAGCGGCGACAGGGGCAATCGATAGGGCAGCGTGCGTGGGCCAAGGGTCTCCCCCCAACCACCCCCGCCAAAGCTCTGTTCTGCTTTAAGGGTGACAAAAGCCGGCCCGATACTGCGTCCCCAATGCACCAGGCTACTGCAGTGTTTACATCAATATCAAACATCTCTGAATGAGGAAAAACCAGCTAAAGCTAAACTAAAATATTTTATTAAAAAATTCAGTGGCAAAAAATTATAATTAAAATTAATTATTCAATTTAAAAATTTTAGGCAGAATAAATACCCTGTTAAAGGTTTATGAAATATTTCATACACTAGTTAAATAAAACCTCACTTCGAGAGGTTCAGGGCTATTAAAAAAAAATCATTACCTTTATTTATCTTTTTTATACTCTTCCTTTATATTAATTAAAATGTTTTCATTTTAAAGATTGATTGTTTTTTTTTTTTTTTTTTTTATTGTAATTTTATAAAGTGAAAACATTTAACAATTCCTATTTGTTTAGTTTTTAAAGACGAAATAGAGAGAGAAAAATAATTTATTTACTCAAAAAGCTTTCATTAAATAAATTTTTATTAAATTCTTTTTTTTTTTTACGAATATTTAGGCTATTTTTAAATTAAATCCATCAATTTTACTCATGGGCTCACATGTTGTGGATGGACCATGAGTTACCTGAGTTAACTTCTTTAACCTTCTTACCTATTTCTTGATTTTTCACTCTGTCACAATTTCCCTTTGTTCTGGGATGATGAGTAGAAGATAAGAAAAGGATTAACTAATTATATTTTTATTAGGCACGAAAATTAATCGGGGGCTCACTGGTGTAGCGAGCTAGGGTGTCGACTTCTACTTTCTGTTCAAATTTTGGGAGTGCGGGATTTTTTCATTAAATAAAAATGTAAAAAAATCCTCAAGCAGGCACTGGATTGAAATATTGGATCTATCCGCAATAGCCAACTGGGGTTGTTGTGACATCCCGTCTTGTGGAAGGGACGTAAAGAAGATTCCCTCTCAGTGATGCATTCTTCGAAAGGAGTAGGCTACACGCCGGTGCTGAGGGAGTCCCTCCTCAACTAGGACAGGTTGGATAAAAGGAGCCGGGTGGAATCAGAAATAAGGATTAGTTCACTAGCTAGAAACGAATCCAGGAGGAGGAGTTAAAGACAGGAAATAATGTAACTTCACGGGGTGCCGGTAGATGGCTACGGCTATAGGCCGACTGGGTTTGAGGTGTGTGTCTGCATGCACAAAAGCACCTCGGGTAAATAAACGGGAATCCCGATAAGAATTTCAAATAATAATGACTAAAATTATTCAATCAATATTTAAAGAAACTTATCTATTACAAAGGAAATCAGTTGTGCCATATTATAAAATATCGTATCCGGGATTTTCTCCTCGAATGGAACATCCCTAGGAAATAAAAATAATAACAACGGTTAAATGGCCTGAGACTACTTAGTTTTGAATTAAGACAGATATATAAACATACTAATGTTAAAAACTTCCTTTTACTATCTCTCGTGGTAATAAAGGACGACATTAATAATTATCATCAAAGTTTCTGCTAAAAATCTTTCTCAAAGTAAATCAAAAATCGTAAAATCCTAATTGTCCATTCATTCATTCAAATAACCGATATGATAACATTATTAGAGACTTCATCTCTTTAAATAAATATGTAAATTTTATTATTAATTTTATTTTGTTCACCTATCGACATAATTGAAAGATTAAAAATTTTTCTTCTCTTTCCTATCATTTTATTAATCGAATTTTTTCATTCAAATTGTTTATAACTGATATTAGCCTATCTCTTTAAATCTAATCGGAAATATCTTCTCTCTTAAGATTTTTTTTTATCGTGAATAATATCTCTCTTATTATTCATTCTTTAGGGAAATTAATACATGTATTTGAGGAATTGTTCAAAATGTAGTGGGATTCCGCTAACGGCATTCAGGTGATTGATGGGATTTTAAAAGATCGTTCATCGGAATTTGTAAAATAAAACTTGAAATGCTAAAAAATTTCTATATCGTTTAAATTTAACTTATAATTTAATTCTATTGTAATCCATAGGGGTCGGAAAACTTTTCTATTTTACATATTGGAGGAAGAACGCTTTTACTTATTTTAGATAAAAGTCCATCAAATAATTTATTTTTACTCAACAAAATTTTTTCAATCTTAAATTCTAAATTTATTTTTTAATCCATTAATTGGATTTTAGTAAATTTACTCGCTGAGAAAATTCAGATAGTGCTAAAATAAATTTGTTTAATGATTTTATAAACTGGAAGATAAAAAAATTTTTTAAATGAATCATCATTTATCTTCTCAACTGATTTAAATATAAAAAAAAAAAAAATGTCTACCACTTTAATAAAAAGTATGGTGTACTATTTTTTAATAAAAATTATAAAATTACACATATATAATTGTTTACTAATGAAAGAATGTAGTAAATAAGTGTTTTTTAATTCCAGGAAATAATTCATGACTCATTTTCTCTATATCTCTTAATGTGGCTAATCTGAATATTTTACAAACTCTAGCGATTTATCACAAAGAAAATAAAACGACTTTTCCAAAATAAAAGACAGACAGCGAAGACAACCCTTTTTATTAGCTACAACATTTCAATTCTCTAATTTAATGTTTGCTTAAACTTGACAGATCATTCATTGAAACAACGATTTAAATATACTCAAAGTACATTCGTATTTTTATACAAAAAAAAAAAAAAAAAAAAAAAAAACACGAAAAAAAATCATTTGAATAATAAATAAAAGTGATTTTTTTTAGTCT
The DNA here is from genome assembly GCA_023213315.1 of Euborellia annulipes. Taxonomy (NCBI): domain Eukaryota; kingdom Metazoa; phylum Arthropoda; class Insecta; order Dermaptera; family Anisolabididae; genus Euborellia; species Euborellia annulipes. Next base: position 65,821 of record JAKCPI010001623.1, on the reverse strand, counting down.
TTTTGGCTCTTAGGCTTTAAATAATTACGATTAAATACCATATTAGATGGTATATTAGTGTCCAGGTATTTAAATAAATTCATTGGACTGCCTTTATCTTTTAAATTATTAATATTGTAATTTTCAAAATCTATAAACTCTCTCGCCCACTAAAAAAAAAAAAATTAACGAGATTCTATTGATTAAACTGACAAAAAATTTTATTTGATAAAATTATTTTATTTAATATTTATTATAAACATGTTTATATTAAACTTTTTCTTAAGAAAAAAAAAGAAGATATTCTACTCTTATAAATTTCGTAACACAAGGACATATCTACCTTATCTTATTATGCGATTTTCCGCAATAAAACTGACTTGCCTGGATATTGGCAAATGATAAATTATTATTTGTTTTTATTTAAACATTTGTTTTTGATAATTTATTTTATTGTTTTATAATTATTAGAATATTTAAAATTAAATAACTTAGGACTTTTCGTTCAAATTTATTTCATGAGAAAGTTTTTTTATTATAAATACCGAAAACTACCATTGTTCTTTAAAAAATGTCATTTCTGTTATGGCAAGTTGATGGCGTGTGCCATGGGGTTGGAATAAATAAATAAATATTTTATTTTGAGAAAATGAGGGCGTTTTTTAAAGAAACTTAAATATTGATAAAATAATTTCCAAACTGTATTAATTATAGGCTACTGTGTTTGCCTTATTAGCACCGGCCTGTATGATCGGCTCTCTTTATCATCCTCCAATTTTCTCTATCTAACGCAAGGGTCAACACGCGACAAGCTCGGACTTACTGAATTACTATGCCCTTCAACTTTCAACTTACATAATTAAGAAACCTATTTAAAATCCAAAATCATAATAGGAAAAATACGAAATTTAATAATTTTGGTTTTACTCAAGAGCCGGATCCAGGAAAATTGAAAAGATGGAGATCAAATTTTGAATAATTTGACATGGAATACCTCATTTCAAAACCGTAATCAGGGGCCAGGGTATTTAGGATCCAAACCCTCTCCCCCTAAATCCCAAAAAATTATAAATAAACATAAATAAAATTTAAATACTGTTAGTACTTATACTCCCTAACATTTATACATTAGAGAGAAAGAAAGGGATTATCTCTCGGATTATCCGAAACAATTACCTGGCTACGGGGCTGCCTCATTTATAACCTTCTGCATCCATTTAAATATTAACCTGATCAATTTAAAATACTTGGGCCCATATTTTATGTTATTACTTGGATTTAACTGGACCACCCCTCTCCCTCTCCGTGTACTACCCTCAAAAGCAAAAGTGAGATTAGATACAGTGAATATCGCTTCTAAGTATTTTTTAAGGGTTTCTCTCTCTTTATAGGACGATTATTGATAATTCCTTATGGTTTACATAAATTATCTTTTTTAGGCAGTTAGGGAAAAGAAAGCATTTGGAGTTATGTTTTTATTCCAATAATCAAATTAAAAAAAGCACATGATTATTAATGTCATGCTTATTATTTCTTCGATTGAGAAAGGGTTATTATCCCCAGCTCCTACGCTCGGAGTCGAAAAAAAAAATTACGTCACAGTATAATTTAATATTACGGGGGAAAGTAACAAGTATTTTCAGGAAAAATATAAATTGCTTATAATTTACATATTCAACCACAAGACAAAAGCTTTTGTCATCTTTTAGTAGTAATAAATCCCTCGTAAAAATACATACTTGTTAGTTTCATTTAAGCCTTTCACTTCGATAAGAATTTAACAATATATACATAAATTTGTGTAAATATTATCAAATTAGAATAAAAAAAATTTTGTTTTGGGCGCACAATATTTTTTCTTTTTCCACATTTCAACTTTGTTGTCGAATTCGATTTAAACAATTTTTTTTTTTTTTTAAATCTATTTTCCTTGTTTTACACATAAAATTAGGTGAAATTAATTTAGATTTTATCAAATAAAACATTATATTATCATATAACAGAAAAATGATCAAATAAAAATTTGCAAATGACAATTATAGGATTTTTTTCGCTTATAATTAAAATATAGAGCCAGATTTTTGTTAAAATAAATAAAATGTGTATGATTTATTTTTTAAATATATCTGGTGATAAAAATAAAATTTCTAAAAAGGATTAGCCAGGTTTAGCTAGTCTGGTCCAGGATCAGTCGGGGGGCATCGATCCGGAACAATGCCGCCGAAACACCCGGTTACGGCCCAAAGGGAAAAGGTCCAAACGCTTGCGCTCTCCTGGGCGCAACAGACACGTGCGTAGGTGTAGGTGACGTCACGACGTAGGTCAGACAAGGATCGATGCGATCGCCGGCCTATTACGCATACCATTACAGATATAGATTTACATTTGACAGGTGACAAAAGTACAAGTTGAATACTCGGGTCGTAGAGGTTAAGTGATTTCATGACTCTATTATCTAGTCTCTGTCACAATAAAATATATCCCAAGTCGTTATTAAAATTTCCTTTTATTATAATAGAGTATACTATCAAGACAAAAAAAAAAAAAAATATTTAACACTGGTCAATTCATATGAATTAAATAAACATGTTTTATAAAACCCATAACACAACTTAACTAACCATTAAATAATAAAGTAAATTATGGATTAAATTTCTTTAGGTATAATAAAATTATGCATAGATGAAACATTGAATAATTTATTATGTTAGTACTGAAAAAAAGTTTATATATTTTTCTTCTTCTCTATTACTTATGTATACATAATGAGATTTCTAAAAAGAATATTATTTTTTATCTGTTACAGAAAGGAGAAGGAAGATAATTAACGTAGTCTGGTGTTCGGCGATGCGCATATTCGCCGCCGGACAGCCGCACTCATGACCATGGCAGAGACGCAAGTGGAGTCCGAGCAACGCCATGGAGATCCTACTAAGGCTCATCACCATCGGCACCATCACCATAATAATAACAACAACAATAATAATAACAACAATAACACTAATAATAATAACAACGAAGACGAAACGACGACGACACAAACTCGAAAGCAACGTAAACGCAAACGACTAAGTCAAGTGGTGGATAAACTCGTTAATAATAATAACATAAGTTCGCCCGAAGTAAAAAATGAGCCTCTTGACGAAACTGTCGCAAAATCAGGATCTACTGGTGGTTCTCCGGCTGCTGCAAGCGCTAGTGGAGGGCAAATTTCCGATGATGAGGATGTCTTTAGTCCAGCATCCTCCTCAACCAATGATTCGCCGGGCATTAGTTTTAGTCCTTTACGACTTAAGGACGGCGATCCTGCTGAGGTGGCAGCAGCAACCGTCAGTCATGCTGCTCGTTATCCAGGTTGTGCTTGTATTCAATGTTCACAAGCGCCATATGATCGTTTCTTCCCAGCAGCACCGGCTCCTACTGCTGCCTTTTCCTTCGAGCAATATCTGAACTCCAAGTACCTACCTGACGCGTTATATCGTCGACGGAGTCATTCCGATTCAGAGGCCGGCGAACGTCCTACTCGTCGGGCTCGGACAGCCAAAAAGACAGGCTCTCTAGAGACTGATCCACAAGAGTCTCCTTTAGACTTATCCGTGAAAGGAGGCTACCAAGAACGATTTCCATTTCCTGCCTTACAACTTTGGCCCGCCGGTTTTCTGGGTCCGGTCAAGGGTGCCGGAGGTGTAAGTGTTCCGGTGGTTAAAGGTGATGTAGCATCACCAACGACAAAGGAATCAGTGGCAGTGCGGTATAATTTAGAAGTATCCCCCGTAGTAGAAGAAATGCCCCCAGGTTCTGATGTAGCTTATGTGTGTCCTGTGTGTGGACAAATGTTTTCCCTACATGATCGTTTGGCCAAACATATGGCCTCACGGCATAAGGCGAAACAATCGCCGGGTTCGGAAACACAGACTAAAGCCTATCATTGCGATGTTTGTAAACGTTCTTTTGCTCGATCCGATATGCTTACAAGACATATGCGACTCCATACGGGAGTTAAACCCTATACATGTCGAGTATGTGGTCAAGTGTTCTCTAGGAGTGATCATCTTTCAACACATCAACGTACTCATACGGGAGAAAAGCCATATAAATGTCCTCAGTGTCCCTATGCAGCATGTCGTCGAGATATGATCACGAGACATATGCGAACTCATTCTCGCTACGACCCCGATGATAAAGATGCAGTAGCTGCAGCAGCGGTAGCCGCAGCTGCAGCGGGTCTCTCGCCAACGCTGCTGCCGCCGCTCGATGCAGCTACCCATTAGCTCAAATTCACAACAACACAATGCATTCGAAAATTCAATCTCACCAAGTATATCATTCACTTTTTATTGGGCATTTTTTTATTTTAACTAAATTACTGTATTTTTCTTGTTATATATAGATAGACTAATATATATTGTTTTAAGTGATTGGTATACTTTGCGAAACTGAATTTCCACCTCTCGCTCTCTCTTTTTCTCTCTTTCTTTTTTTTTTTTAATTTTTTAAATACTTGCTAACTATGTGATGGCTGTGTCCCCTCCCTTTTTTCGAGTCTCCCTTGCCGGGCCACACTTCACAGTTGTCCCGCCCCCAACCAGTCAGTATTTTTGTACGAGCCTCGATCGACGCACGCACGCACATTCCCACCCGGTCTTGTTATATATTATTATAAATACATATATATTAATTAATCTAGTGCCAAACAAATGTAGAAATTAACAATTATTATGGCCAGTGCTCGCGTAGTTATTATTCCAAAAAATTTAATTATTAAAAAAAAAAAATATTTTAAAAAGTGCCAGTGTGTTTGTTGTTCAATCGGGCAAATTATTTTGTTATTTTCGAGAGATTTATGTAGTTATAATACGCATTGAACTAGATTCATTGTACGGGCATTATTGGCTCCTCATTCATCCTGTGCCACGTTTTATTTTTTAATTTATATTTATTTTGTTACCTTATATTAATTAATATAATTAATTCTTGAAAAGAAGCTATGCGCTATGAACGCATTTTGTTGGATAATTATGAGTGTATCCAAAACCACCCTTGTTATTTTATAATTAATATTATAATTATTATTTATGTTGCTCGGCTCTGATTATCAGATTACTTTCATTCAGAAAAAAGTACAAAAAATAAGGATTTTTTTTTAATATAATAATTTATACCTTTTTAAAAAAATTTTAAAATAATATAATCAGTACAGAGCTCTTTAATTTTATATTCAGTATTTTATTTTATTATTATTATTTTTTTAATACCTATTCCTTACCTCTCCGAATGAATGTTTTAAATATAAGTTGATTAAGCATGTATGTATGTGATCAAAAAGCGTATTATAACATAAAAGTTATTCGTTTTTATAAATAGTATCAACACTAATCGCAATTTTATTTTTGGAAATCAAAAATCAATATTAAATCTATTTATGAAATATTAAAAATTCTATAAATCAAAAATATCTGTGTAATTTCAACTACTGGATGTCTTAATTTATTCAATATTAATTAATTAATTGGTCGATGTTGTCTTCACGTCTCTTGATGTTTAAGTCATTTCACTCACGAATTCTCTTAAATCGAGATGCCTTTTGTTTTTTGTTTTTGTTTCCTATCACACACTGCCGGTATAAATTATTTACAGTATGTACATTCAATTCTTGCTTTATGTTAATGGTCAATTTAATAAACACTTAAAACAACAACAAAAATTAGCTACTCATCAGTCTTTTAACGAGCTTCAAAGAATCTTACAACGATTTAGTTTTTGAACCGTTTAATCAATACTATTTTCTGTCCAATTTGGCTCGGAAATCTGCCAGCAATCCAATTCTTGTTTTGCACGCACCGGCAATTATGATACCCACGCCGCTTGAAAATCTACAATTTAAGGTGAAAGAAAGAAAAAAAAAAGGAAACGGATGGACTCTTTTGTTTTTCTTATAGTCCCCAAAAGCGCGTGTCCTGATCCAATATCATAATAAATGTTATAACACAAAATAAATAAAATATATCGTCTTGATAATCTCAATATGTTACATGTTTCTTTTATATTATTGTTTCGAATTGAAGCATCTCAAAAATTGTTAAAAAAAATTGTTAAATTCTTACTATTAACATTATTTATTCTTATCGTTAAATGTCTTTTTAAATTATATTTGTTTCCAAAAAAAATATATAAAGAAATCTGATGTTTGGAAACACATTGTAATTTGATTAAATCATATTTGCTCAAAACTTTTTCAACTCAATTTATAAAAATCCCCCATAAAAGGGATTTCAAGCTAAAAAAATAATAATAAATACATAAATAAAATAATGAAAAAAGTGATATAATTAAAAAAAAAAATATTTTGAATAAATGATTATTTGTCAAACCAATTTTAATTATTTTCCTTTTTTTTTAGTTATTTATAGTGTCATCTTTTTCCTAACCAGACTCTTTGATTAAACTGATAGGATGATTAAGAAATTCCGCCCTTTTCCTGTGCGTCCTAATTGGTCCTTGGTAAAAGGTGGTCATTTTCCTTCTCGTTTGCTTCCCCCTCTCTTTTCTCTCGTTCTCTTACTAGAAAGCTATGTGGGTGGTTCTACTCCTGGGACGATTGAAGTTTGCCGCTTTCAGGTGAGTTTTTGCGTCTGCATTGCTGCAAGCGGGTCGACCGGTATCTGGTTAATGTTGTAGGCCTATACGAGGCCTGGACGAGTTTCTTAAGGGTCTGGCGACATCACATCTAATGTCCAGAGTCCAAATCCTGGGGGTGAGGACACTCCAACATCAAACCTCCAATAAAGTTTTTTAATTAGATGAAAAACAACGTGATGAGTGAGATGAGAGGTGGAGTCGAAATTCCTTTGAGTGGGACTCTTCTATCTGAAATGAAATTGATATTGGTATCGATAATAAATTTAGGATTCCAATCCGGTTCAATTGTTTAATATTAATTAATACTGTTTTTTAAGTGAATCTCTCAGAATTTATACCAGGAATTTATCTAAACCAAATCAAATATAGGAGAAAATAAAAAAATAAACAACTTTTTTTTTTTAATAAAATTGGCTCTAACTGTAAAATTTTCGTTTTTTAAAACAATTATTTTTAATGAGCTTAATCAAATTAAAATAAACGCATTACAATATTCCATTTGTCATCCTGAAAAGTAGTCAACCCAAACGATCAAATTATTAAAGGTCCGAAGACCTATAATGACCAGTGGTCACATGCAGCCAGGAAGAAAATAAAAACAAAAGGAGAAGCATAAAAATTTATTTATGTTCTCCAAAATACATTTGACATATTTATACATAATTTATTTGTTTTTATTATTTTTTTTCCCTCTATTTTACAATTAATTTGTTTATAAAAGTTGGAGGTACATGAAATATATATAGAGAGAAATGCGTAGAGAGTATTGCGATTTTGATAAGTGCTCAAGAGATGTCCATTAATCTTTGGGTTGCCTATCTTCCAGCATACAAAAACAAATGAACTTGTTTGTGATTGTAAATATTGTTGAAGTAATATCTAAGGGTCATTGACTTGCAGACAGAAATTATTTCACCTAAAAAATACTGAATACATTTTCAGTCAATTCTATTAAATATATATTTTTTTCTTTATTTCTGTCGCTTAGGGAGGAATTGAACCCTTGGCCTCTAGTGCAAAAGATGAACAATCCACCGCTAACCTAAGGCCCAGCAGCTAAAAGTTAGAAAAATTTATAAATACTGCTCACTTCGACTTTTATGACATGTAAAACAGAAGAACACAAATTAACAGTTCAAAGGATAATCAGAGCGACTCAAATTTTGATTTAAAATTAAAAAGAGATATATGAATTATCAGAGTAAAGAAAGTTTCTGAAAGGCCTTTCAGGGCCCGCAAATTAGGGGAAAAATTTTTCGATTTGGCGGAATAATTTGGCTTCGCAAAAAAAGGGATACAAATTTTCCACTTGGCGGAACAATTTGGTTCCGAAAAAAAATTTTTTGGAACAATTTAGTTCTGCGAAAAAAATTTTTTTCGCATGGAAGGAAAAAATTTTTCGCGACGCGAAAAATTTGGTTCCGCGAAAAAAAAATTCATTAATTGCAATGTTGCCTAGGGCCAGCTTTAGCCTTAGTCAGCCACTGGGTGTAAGCTATTTTCTTGCAAAGAAGGTGGCATATAGGCTACCTGTTCTCATCGTTTAATTCAGTTGGTTTTCATCCCCGAAATCACTTAAATGTTTTTTTGACATCGAAAACCAATTAGAAATTAACGATAAAATTAGTTGGTTAAGGATTGCCATTAAAATCTTATGAGATACATGACTGGAAGTTTTTATCTTTATTATTATCTTTAAATAAGAAATTATATAAATATATCACTTACCCGTGAAGTAATAATAAATATTTATTAATTACTTTTGTAATTACCATAGATAGATTATATTTTTTAAAAGTAAGGAAACAAACCATCGTTCATATTTATAAAAAATAAATGATAAATGCTTATCCGAGAATTAAAAAAAAAAAAAAAAAAATTCAAAAACAAAATATCCACCATCAGCCACTTTTAGGAAATTCGAAAACCCTTTTTGGACTTTATCGGTCTTCACTTTTTTTTTCCAAAGAAACTTAGCATACAAAGCGTTTTCCATTCTCGGTTGATGTCACTTCTTTTATAGACGGATTTGCATCTACGTGTCCTTTTTGGATAAACATTTTAGAATAAATTTTTAATAGATTAGATAAAAATTAATATTTTGCAAATAAAATAAAATTTTTTGATTATTTTTTTTAAGACACCTGGTCTTAATAAAAGTTTGCTTTTTATGGTTATGAGGATTAGTAATAAAAATTTCGAGCAGCATAACGATTTCATATTTATGCATATAATTCGCATTAGATTAAATATAGACTCAAATTCAAGGGTCAATGGTTTGCTTCCCATTCAAGGAGATAATCTTTTCAATTAATTATCATTATTATATATGCACGTAACTGATAATGTTCTATAGTACTAGTACTATAGCCTAATTAAAAGAAAAATTCTTCCACAACGCCGAGAGATGTAATTTTATGTCAAATTTCAACTATCAACTTTTCTTAGCAGTGCTTGCCTTCAAGATAAATCTAAATAATGAGTATAAAAGGCCCAGATGGAATATTAAATAAATAATTTGGGCATCTCTAAGTCAGGAGTTCTCAAAATCTTCATAACTCAAGAATAAAGATTAAAAATAATATTAATCTAAAATTATATTCTCGTTTTAAACAATATAATGTAGCCGTTGATTTTGAAAAGTCCATTTTGTGAAAAAATAGAGATCTAATTCGTAACAGAAACTTTCTGTTTTTAATCAATTCAGCATAAATATATTTTATTCTACTAATATGTATAAATTTGTTACTAGAAATTTATATGGTACTAGCCGCTACGCCCGCCTTGGGCACGAACAATTTTTTTACTATCGTTAAATTTCTAAAATTTTAAAATAATCTTTTCATTTCAGTTTTTCTCTGTCTATTTAATTGGAAATTCTTAAAAAACAAAATTTTCCATTAATAACCAACCAAACATATTGAGATTATATTGATTTGCCCCTCAAAATGAAAATCGACATATTTTTTTCTTTATTTTATTTAAATTGTATTAAAATAATTTAATTTATATTTATGTTATTACTTGGAAAAGTAGAGAATATATCATATTAAATGTTTCTTAAGGGAGTGTAGGAGCGGCGTAAAAGTTTAAAGCTTAATTTTCCAATGTGGTTTTTTTTTTTAAGAAAATTTTAAAATAAGCTTACGTAGATATATTTAAAAATTATCTGTCAAATAGTTCAGCACTCTAGCAAAAGATGGCAGGCTAGTCTAACGGCCGGTATATTATTAGCCTATATCTTGCCTATTTTTATATATTTATATGCTTTTATAGGGAGGATCTTCTAATTTAATGTAATGAGGGAGCCGGCGAGTAGCTTTCTTCTTACGAACCATTGATCGGGACCATGCTTTCCTAGGGAATATTTACATTGAATAATTTATTTTTAATTAATACAAAATTCACTGAGCCAACTAAGTGTCACCTACTCCACCATGCAGTCCTCTAATATATTGTATTTTAATAGAAAAATTCTAACAACTTAATATTTTATTGAATAATTTATATGAATGCTTTATTCATTTATACATTTGATAACAGATTAAACTAAATGTAACATAGACTTAGTCAAGTACAGTTATTTTTATGTTTTATATAAACCATATTTTTAAACTGGTAGTAACTTTTAATCAAAAGTCAAAAAAATAGAAGGTGTGCTTGGCAATGTTAATGAATAAATGAATCAAATATTCAAATAAAACTTTTTTTCCTTGATTATCTTCATAGAATATTCAAATAGAATGTTAATGTGTATTCTACTATATGTAAATTGATTAAAAAAAAAAAGATTGAATCAAAATATTCTGACCTCTAACAAATCGTTGTTTAGATAGATAAATTTCATTGTGCTAAATTGTGAATGAGGTGAAGAGTGAAGAAGAAATTAATGAAAATATTTTTTTGTTATATCAATTTCTTATTTTTTTTATTTTACTTTCTTAACTCATTCATCATTCTAAACAACTTGAAATTTTTTTTTTTATTACACTAGGATTATCTCAAGGTTTTTAAATCGTAACTGTTTGTCTTTTCTACAAACAAAATATACTTAATATACTATATATTTTTCTGGTTTTGACCACAGAGAATGTAATCCTGATAAAATTATAATTAAATATTGTTTACCTTATCTGGTAGTGCACAAGTGGGAGAAAACTTTGTATCCATGGTTAGAGGCGGTCGAAGTCTTGTTAAATAAAAAAAATCTTAATTTCTCCTGGCTGTTTTTTACTTTCTCGTATAGAGAAAGTTATGTAATCGTAAAAAATTCGACTTCGAGATTTTGATGTTTCTCCACGTTTTAGACCTCCCTGAGTCCAAAAAACCATTTTTGGCATTATGTCTGTGTGTGTGTGTGTGTGTGTGTGTGGAACACGATTGCTTAAAAACCAAAGCAGCTAGATCGATGAAATTTGGTATATGCTCCTTACACTAAAATTGTAGATTTCTATCAACTTTTGGAGTAAATACGTCACTTGGAAGCAGGGGCGCCGGAACGAATTTGAATCAGGGGGAGGCAAAAAATTTTTTTTAGGAAAATTAAAATAATTTAATATGTTCAAATAGTATAAAACAAAAACAAATCCACTATAAAACCTTAAAAATTTTAAATAAAATCACAATTTTAATAAAATTAAAATTTTAAAAAATTTGCCAGTGATTTTATCAAAAATTTTTCGAAAAAATTTGAAAAAAATGAATTTCTTACTCCTTTAATTTTTTTAATTTAGAAGATTTTATTTTTAAAAAGTAAAAATATATCATTTTTAAAAATAAATGAAATAAAAGAAGAAATTTTGCCCCCCCTCTGCCCCCCTCCTGTAGGATGCCAGGGGGGTAATGTACCCTTGCCCCCCCAGTTCCGGCGCCTATGCTTGAAGTATACTTTACTTAGTTTTTTCAAAAAATTTCGAAATTTTCAATTTTTTTGTTATATTATGATAAAATACTCTATTTTAAAAGCTTTTATTCTTTGACATTTTTCGAAAACTGAATAGTTTTTGAAATAATCACAGAAAAATAGAAAATATTCGTTAATTTTGATAAAAAATCAAAACAAAACATACAGGTGTCATTAAAAAAAGGATAAATATAAACAAATGAATTTGTGAAACAAATGAATTTGTTTATATTTACCCTTTTTTTAATGACACCTGTATGATTTTGTTTTGATTTTTTATCAAAATTAAGGAATATTTTCTATTTCTTCTGTGATTATTTCAAAAACTATTCAGTTTTCGTAAAAATGTCAAAGAATAAAGCTTTTAAAATAGAGTATTTTATCATAATATAACAAAAAAATTGAAAATTTCGAAATTTTTGAAAAAACTTTTTAAGTAAAGTACTACTTCCAAGTGACGTATTTACTCCAAAAGTTGAAAGAAATCTACAATTTTAGTGTAAGGAGCATATACCAAATTTCATCGATCTAGCTGCTTTGGTTTTTAAGCAATCGTGTTCACACACACACCCAGACGTAATTCCAAAAGAATATACGAGAAAGTCTCGGGGAAGTCAATCCCCATATTTTCTTTATACATTATAAACCCCGAAGTCATATTCTCTTTAAAAAATATTAATGTTTATTTCTTAATGAAATAAAAAAAAAAAAAAATGGTAGGTAATAGTATTTTTTCTTTCATCTTTTATTTATTTATTTATTTTTTGTAAGATAGAGATGGAAATAATAATTTATGGTATTTATACCAAAAAATTACTTTTGAATTTAAGAAGCACTTTATTAAATTAAATGAGCCGTTTTAATTTATTAAAAGATCAAAGGTTTTTATGTAAATGAACGAATGTCTAAGTATTTTATTGAAAAATTAATAGGAATTTTGTATATTGAATATAATTATTATTGAATAATTAAATTGTTTGCCTATGTGACGGCTGGATATCTCTTCAAAATAAAAAAAAAAAAAAAATTATTTAACTTGACAATTAAATTCTACCTGACAGCTTCTTCGCACATTCATATAGTTAAAAGTTGACTCCTCAACATGCCTCTCTCTCTCTCGGTATTCATAAAGACAGACAGACAGACGGACATACATAAGTTTATTCACATATCCACTTGGTTATATAGACTGAGTGCCAACAGGCTGTTTTTTTTTTCTTCCTGGAGGCTACGTATCGCTTGGCAAAGCAAAGCCAAACATTGAGCTCACTCTCTAGCGTGATTGCAATTTCATATTCTGGTTACTTGTTGTTGGCTGCTGTTGTTGTTGTTGTTGTGGGGGCGGAGGGGTCAAGTTCAGCCGTGGGAAGCGAAAGCCTCGTGGTCCAGCCGGAGGCTGAGGCTGCTGATCCCGCATCACGTAGCACGGGGGCCCACACGTATACCCTTGAAAAAATTTTTATTTTTCATATCCCTGATGAGAAAGAACTAAACTACATCATTTGTATGAAGAAAAATTTAACCTCATTACATATGTATGGCTAATAAATTATGTTTAAGAAACAAAATCGAATTCTATATATTAATAATTTATTGAAATATATTTTAATCGCTCAGGGGCTCACATCTTGTGGGTACGTGGATGGCGACCACGAGCTGCCCGAGCTGGGACAGGCAGTCCTTCAGTTCTTTGTATGTCTGTCTCTTCCTTCCTCTTTTCAACAATCGTTAGACCGTGCGACGGGCCGGCCTGTCCTATTTCTTCCGGTCGCTAGGGTTGGGTGGGGGATCCCATCGCGAGGACAGAAGAAGAAGAGACTCTTAAATATATTTTAAATTGCATAAATATTTTTTTCGAAGGATGAAATTCATACAAGATCCTTCTAACCAAGGGCGGATCCAGAGGTGTTTCTCGGGGGTAATCTGGTGTGACTCGTCGCACAGCACACTATTTTTTTCTAATTTCGGTAATTTAAAAGCGCATTCTGTACTTGTTTGCTAGAATATAAATACACATCAAATTTTTAAGTATTAATTTTAAAAATTTTACATTAAAAATAAATTTTTTTGCGAAAAAAAGGTATTTTTTCGAATCTCGGGGGGGGGGTAATTACCCCTTTACCCCCCCCCTTGTATCCGCCCTTGCTTCTAACTTTAAGAAAGTTTTTGCCTTTGCTATATATTGAGCTACGAATAATGTCAAGTCAATAAGTTTATTAAGATTTTTCTTATTGAACTCAGGGTCTCATCCTCAGAGAGTACTTGGATAGCAAACACGAGTTACCCGAGCTACAATTGATATTTCATTTGATTTCTCTAAACCCTTCATTATTATTTTTTTTTTTTTTTCATTCTTTTTTTTCTCTCACCCCCCCCCCCCCCCCCCCCTCCCTTCCCCACCCTTTCTTTTTTTTCCTTTTCTAATAATAATTTTTTTGGTGGCTCTATTATATTGGTCGAAGACAAAAAAAACACGGACGCCGGCGGCCGGAGCCGCGCCTCTTGGTATACGAGTTTAGTCGCTCCCCCCCCCCCCCCCCCCCGGGGCTTTTTCATAATAGGCTATTTGTTCGATTTTAAAGCAAATCATCATGGAAAAAAGACTTAAATTTTTTAAAGAATAAATTAAGAACGATTAAGAAAAGCTAGAAACCAGAAGGATTCTTATTACTCATTTATAAAGTTTTTATTAATAATCACCTAATGGTATTATATAGTTATCATAATTTATTTTTCAGTAAATATTAATAAATCGGTTAATAAATAAAAATTTTATTTCGTATTTAACATTTTATGAGTAATTTCATTAGATAAAAAAATGTCAACCCACTTGGATTCTCCCTATACCGGTAACTATTATTATTCTTATACGCCCTGCTTCGAAATAAAATAAATTTTATAGCAAATCATGAAGAGATTTTATAAATGTGCCATCATTATAAATGAATACTTCAAGAAGAAAAATATACTTTTTGTATTAATCGATTCCAATAAAATAATAATCAGATCTTTCAATTTATTAACCGCATAAACTTTAATTTCGACACTTTAAATAATTCAAGTCGAAATTATTTTTATACACGGAAGAATATTTTTTTTTTGAATACTTTTTTGGGACGAAAATACAAAATATTATACTATTAACTAAAAAATAAAATACATTTTTTCCATATACGGTACTTACCAAAAATATTTTAAAAGCTCAACTTCTGTAAAGACGGTTCTAATTAAATTCACATGATTCGTTATTTAATATACTTGCATTTAATAAAAAAAAGAGGTCAAGGATCTTAGAAGGTAGCTAGCAAGTAATCTATTTAGATTTGATGACATAATCAAATCTTTTTTATGCTGATTGTTTTTTATATTATAAAGAGATCAGTTAAATATAAACTAACAAGACGATTGGATTTGTATTATATTTCATTTGTTAGTTACTTATAAAGAAAAATAAATGAATCATCGACATCCTTAAAATGCAATATAAAAAAAAAATATGGCAAAACAATCACTTTCTTCTACAAAGGAATGATAGAAATTTTTGAGAGTTATCAAAAAAAAAGCAATAAGTTTATAAACTCGAGTAAAAATGATTAAAAATGATCGAGGGATCCACACCCGCAGCTAGTCTGCATAGTGAACCTTTAGAGACACACAGGGATTTACACGCCTAGCTGCGGACGTGTGGATCCCTCGATCATTTTTACTCGGGAAATTTCACTTGGTAATTGATAAAATAAATATGCCTGGATGTAAATTATATTACAGTATATTACATCAAGGGATGGGTTTGGATTGTGTTTGATTGTTGGAAAGTAGGCATCCCAAATGATCAACTAATTAACGGATTTATTGTTCCAGAGTTCTTCTCTATCCTGTTATCAATTTCTTAGGAAAATTATCTACTAACCCTGTTTTATCCCCTCTAGAGCTCTAAAGCAATTAATAAAATTCCAGGGGGAATGGGAGTGTCGTCTAAATTTATTTTAAGAGTATTTGGTATAAAACTTATTTTACAACGCGCAATTGTTTCATAACCAATTCAACTAAATTTGGGGCTGGAAGAGATCCCTTAACCCCAGCACAGCTATTTACCTCTGTCGCCCAGGGACATTTTACTTTCTCTTACCCTATATAGAGAGAAAAATTATTACGATCATGTCAAAAATTTGATGTCGAGATTTTGATGGATATACATGTTTTGAGGTCCAAAAAAGTGGATCCCGCAAATTAGTCTGTGTGTAACGACTTTTAGCATGAAGGAATTAAGCTACCGGATTAAAATTTTATATTTAAGTTAGATTCCCTCGAAATAAGCTTTTGTACAAAATAGGCCAAAAATTACTAGTATTTATTGATGTACTTTTTCAGTTTTTTCGATTTTATCAAAATTCGCTTCAACGATTTTGTTTAAAATTCATAAATCAATTATTTCTTGGGTTTTTTTTTATTTGAGTCAGAAATTTATTTATTATGGTACGATATAAAACTTTTCTTGTAATCAGCCGATTTGAAAATCATTTTATTTTATTTTTTTTTTTTTTCAAAATTGTTCAATTGTTTTCAATTTAATTAAAATTATTCAAAGTATTAAATACCTTAAATTTTTGAATTGGAAAAAACGACTAACCTCGAACTACTAAAAAGAGGGTCGAATACCAATCCATCATACATCACTCAAAAAATCTTTAAAGATCTCCAAATTATTTCACGTGCCTTGAGTCCGGGGTTCGGTTCCCTAAAATTTATTTAATTTGAATTTATTATCAATTATTTAAAATAAATAGAGATGGAGACGGCGACCGAAAAAGACTTTAAAACAAATTAATAACGGTCTGATTGCCATTAATCAACAATTTTCTTTTTTTTTAGGGTGAAAAATGTAAAAAACCTGAATATATTAATCATCATATAAAAATTTTTAATCTTTATTTTGTCGCTATTCTCACGCTGATTATGAACAAACAAAAACATCTAAAATATTAACTGCCAGCTGTCTTGTAAAAGAAAAGTAATGAAATATTTTCCTTGTATGATAGACTACCACTTTTAATGTTATTTCATGTCAAAGGATTAAAGAATAAGTATTATACATTTTCTTCCTCTCAAAGGTTTTAAATTGTACTTGCTTAATTCTTTTGATATAGTTTTTTTTTCTTCTTTTTAAACTTGTTTAATGTTTCATTTTTTTCCCATCTAAATACTCAGACAGGTTTTGCTTTTATAGATATACGATCACCTTAAGAAAGATACATTAATATCATTTCTAAAAAGAGAGGATGAATGGAAAAGAATGATCTTTAGATTTTGGCTAATGTTTAAATGATAAGGTGCCGGCAAATAAAAAAAAAAAAGTGCCTGGCTGTTATATAAATTCATTAAACCAAATAATCTAACCCTTTATACCCATCTTAATTTATTCATCCAAAAATATTGATATTTCTTTAATATATTTATTTTTTTCAAGTTTTTTTATATTAGAAAAATCCATTCAAACGAAATTTGCTTGGATAGACCAACAAACTTGACTTTATGTTAAGAAACATTGATTTGTGAAACAACTTTCTACATTCGTCTTGTGCAGCTTTGTCGGAAGTATCTTTAATTTTTTTTTACCGACCCCGCCAAGTGAGAATAATAAAGCACGGGAATCGCCTTGGGCAATGAATTTCAAATGGTGTATAGTGATAGTATATAAAAAATAAATAATGTAAATTTGATTTCATTAAAAAACATAACGTCGTTATAATTTTTTTTTTTTTTTTTTTTTAATACAGAAGCGTATTTAAGTAACTTGAGGCGTCATTTCAGGGAGATAAATGAAATTCAAAACGATGTAATACTTTTTCATTTTTTTAACCATATTTATTATTAAATAAAATATAGACCAAAAAGATAAAAAAAAAATAAAAGATTATCAGAGTTAAAAAGAGAGAAAAAAATGTTTTTCTTTTTTTTGTAGGATCTGGCTTTACTGACGACTGTGGGCATTGATTTACAGTTTTGGCAATTGGTTGCCAAAAAAAAAATCAATATTTTTATTTCATATTATATAAAAACAATCTGATGATGGACAAGTCAGTGATGAATCTGTAAATCAAGTTGTCAGCCAAGTCTCATTGTATAGTCACAATCATAAGTTAATGGAAATAAAAAAAAATCCATTCTCGGACGAACTTCTCAATAAAAATCTTCCAATCTCATTGAAAATTTTTCGAAATAATTAAGTTTATTAAAATAAATAATTATATTGAGGGAAAATACTTTATTTTTTTATTTTTCGGATAATTTTTTGATCCTTCGGAATCTGAAAAGTAAAACAGTAAACTACTGTATAAACTTTTACACCTTTCAATTATTTATTATTGCAAATATACGAAAACAATTTCCAAGCATTTATTCAGCCTATTAAAAGTAAGTACTTCTGGTTGCCTAACTTGGGGCGTTTGATTCTTTTTCTCTCCTTTCCCTGAGGCCATTTAAACTCCACTCATATTTATTATTTAAATTAAACTTTTTTATTAAGGATCGGCGGCGTCTAGTTGGATCTTAGCTCTAGTAATTCGTGTAACTGAGAAGATGAATAAAAATTATTTTGTCAGGGCACCTGACTTCTCCCTTTTAATCAACAACCTTGAATTTAAAATGTATTATAAATAAACAATATCAAGAGATTTCTATTTTTTCTGGCAACTTTATTTAGAAAATAATAGAATTTTTAAAAAAGTGAATTTTGCCTTTTTTGAAGTGTACAAAATCGCAAAATTATCTCAACTAGCGGTCCTCCAATTTCTTCTTGATGGATTTTGCACCAATTGATTATCCAATCCTTTATTAGTGTATTAAAAAAAAAAAAAACTGCAATAGTAACCTGACAAGAAATTGCACGCCTGCAACGGAGAGAGAGTATATTAGAAAGAATTCTTCAATTTGGCCGGACTTCACGGCTAATCGGGTCTGAACAGCATAATGAGCTTTTGTCCTTTAAATGAACAACCAGTGATAGCTTCTTCAAAAGCACGTGTGCGGTTTGATCCGGGATACAAATAACGATAGAGACAAAAAAAAGGGAATTGATTGCAAGGATAAAAAAAAATTCGGCTACCGAATAAATCCATAAGAAGAAAATCACCTACGCTCTCTTGTCGCTTTCCCATTCAACGATTGGGACACTCGACGCCCACAAACGGCCGTTTATTATTAGAATTACTGTTATTTGTTTACTTTCAATGACGTTATTGGTATTCAATAGATTTCAATGTTCTCCTTATAAGCTTTTAAATGATTTTCAAAAAAAAAAAAAATAATATTTATTCTTATAGGTATATCATCACAAGAAAAATAAACTTTATAATAATAAATCACGAAAAAGGTGGGCTGTAGAGTTATTTATTTATAAACAAAGATGTTTTTTGGACCAAGACAGCTTCTTGAAATAAAAACAATATTTTTATGGCAAAATATTTTATAACTAATATTTACTAAATCAAACAGCCGGGAGTCGAGCCACGTATCTGCCGATTTGTACTCAGCATGCACTTGATTTAGTAAATATTAATTATATGAATTTCTTTAGGGGACAAAACGTGATATAGAGCAATGAATTGAAAAATACAAGTAGCCATCCAATTCGTTTTCATTCATCAAAATTTTACACCATTTCTACCTTTATTATTAATTTTATTTACAACAATACCATTATAAAGAATATGTATGATGTGGTCAGATATTTAATATTTAGAGAGAAATATACCATTATACTAAAAATTGTTAAAAGGAAAGCTTCTGGTTCGCATCCCTCCCATGAGATAAAATTTGTTTCAATTTAAATAAATAAATCTGGCTACAGATTCTGAAAAAGATCGTAAAAATTGTTATAAAATTAAAATATTAAATTTTCGTCGGTAACTATGTGACAACCACGGATTACCAAAGCTAAGAATCCTCTAACATCACATTTGATTTGGTAAAATTTTTTTTCTAGATGTTAAATAGTAAAATTAAAAATCTGGTGTGACTGGTCGCACAGCACACAACTTTCTCTTGCCTTCGGAGATCGAAAGTTATGTACTGTGCTTGTCACACCAGATTTTTGTGTGTCGACATATTAATATTTAGTTACCGACAGTATGGGATATTATTTTTTATTTGCTCCGGTACACAGTTTTACCATTTTCCCTATACTACTCCAGACAGACACACACAGACAGAATGACTATGTTGCAAAAATCCCTTTTTACTTTCTCTTCCCTCTCTATTAGGATGTTGAAATTTTATATTTAAGTTAGGCACCCTACTGGGACGTGATACGAAGCTTTTGAACAAAATTGGTCAAAGAGTACTAGTACTTTACTGATGTATTTTTTCACTTTTTTCGAGTTTCTCAAAATTCGCTCTAACGATTTTGATTAAAATTCAAAAATCAATTATTTTTTAGATGCTCTTTTAAATGTATATTCTCACTTTGCTCTTAAAATTGTTTGAAGCACACTTTACTCTTGTACTTCTTAGGTGAGATAGGAGAAATGGTTACAAAATATAAATATTTTTCCATGTTTATAAATTTTACATCTTGAATTTTAATATATCGGTGGAAACTAAACATTTGTCGACACAAAACATCTGGTGTGACAAGCACAGAACATAACTTTTCCCCTTACCAAAGGTAAGAGAAAGTTGTGTGCTGTGTGACCAGGTTTTTTGGATTCAGAGGACCACAAAACGTATATATCCATCAAAAATCTGGACATCGAA
Source organism: Euborellia annulipes (assembly GCA_023213315.1). Taxonomy (NCBI): domain Eukaryota; kingdom Metazoa; phylum Arthropoda; class Insecta; order Dermaptera; family Anisolabididae; genus Euborellia; species Euborellia annulipes. Next base: position 45,546 of record JAKCPI010001623.1, on the reverse strand, counting down.
TTTTTGACCAGACATTGAAGTTGTTGTGCATCTAGAGCAATGAATCAAAAAATATATTCGTTTTCATTCATCAAAATCTTACCCCATTTGTATTTTATTATGATTGTCATGTCAATAACGCATAGATTATTGATATGTTTCTAAATGAAATCAATATCATGCACAATGCGAGTGTTTCTAATTCTCCGTTCTTTCAGGTATTTATATATAGCTTTATGAAGCGCACGTGTGTCCAAAATCGAAGTCCATGGAGAGGCCTCCTCCCCAAAAATAAACACATGATTTCGTGATGGTGTCTTCGGTCTCATCTGACTGACAAGCGACCGTTGGAATTGATTAAGCTCCCAAACAATGACTGCTCTTGGCACTTAGAGCCTTGACTAATTCGTCTTTATATTCTTATTATATAAGTGGAATTTTTTTTTGTTTTAACAAGTTTACTTGTAAAAACCTATCCACTACAATATCTTGTTCTTTTTTTCTTACTAATCAGAATTTCTTTTTACAGAAATTAGATCTTGTTAGATGCGACATCCTGTAGAACACGAAAGACGGGAGACAGAAGCTGGTTAATGGTTTCTATAAATAACGTGAATCTCTAAGAAGATATTTATTTCATTTAATCTATATAAATTAAATTAATTTTGGTTTGTACGAGTATTTTGTAACTCATTATTAAGTCTTTTCTTCTTTTATTCTCAAAGGTTTGTATTGGCGACTAGAAGGTATTTGATCTAATACATAAGTCATATACTTTATACTTTAATTTTGGCTGATAGTTTACAAAACTCCCATTGAAAATGTTTGAACAACAGGCGTCATAATTGCCTGATGTGTTCGAGAGTGGAGCCTTGAGCTTAGGCATCCAAAATGCTTAGCCACCGGTTTTCTTAAAAGTAGCTTTTCTCTTTCAGTTGTTATTATTATGGGAGTTTTTAATTGTGTATGTATTAATTATTTATTAAATACTAGACGCCTAGCTGCAGGGGGCTGCGCCCCCTGGACCCCCTTGCTCGGCGGGCAAGTTTATTGCCAATTTAGGATATGCATGTGTTCAGTATGATGAGAAGATTTTTTGTGAATCATATCCTTTCCGGGACTCTCCCGGTACACAGACAAAAAATTTACGCCGATATTTTAGAATTCAAAATGTAAATAAATAAAAAAATCGTAAACATGGGTAAATATTTATATTTTGTTACCATGGCAACCATTTCTCCTAATTTTTATTTTTTTTCTTATTTTAACGGTTAATTACTCATTAACTTATTGTTATTTGTGAAACAAAACCTGTCCGGGACTCTCACAAACATACACAGAAAATTTCATCATAATTGGTTCAGTCGTTTAGGAGGAGTTCAGTCACATACACACGTACAGAAGAATTATATATATAAAGAAGAAGATAAGATAAGATATATAAATACTGTATAACTTTTCGAATACTTATTCTACAGTCGTGTTCAAGTACTGTGCAATTGCTCCGAATCAAGTGAACTAACCTCTAAGGGAACCTATGTGAAGTTAGTAGCATTTTATATGCGATGAAGTTAGCAACATATACACTCATTCCCATTAAGTTAGACACCATCATCAAAGCAAGTGTTTCCATAAAAAGCTTATTGTTACAATAAGTTTTTTTGAATTTTATTTTTTTACAAAGATGGTACAAAATACTATTATTAAATTATTACATTAATATAATACAATAATCAAACTTTAATTAGCAGTTTTCTCATTCAACACAATTTTTTATATTTTATTAAGCATCCATTTTTGTTGATATTATTTGGATCCATATTAATTTCTACAGTCCTATGGCTCAGTGGTAGAGCATTAGCTTATGGTGCTAATGGTCAAGGGTTCGCATCCCGTCCCAGGAGAAGAATTTATTTCAATTAATTGGATGCCAATCAATTGGAATAAATAGGGATAGCTAAATGGATTCCGATGCCGAAAAAGACCTTAAATAAAAAAAAAAAAAAAATTCTAGACTCTGACTTTTCTTTCCTTTTTTTTAACACTCACACTTTTTTTCCCATTCACACCTTTTCGGCAACCTTGGCCATTTAAGACTTTAATGATACTCAGTATTTCAGTAATTATCTATTAGGGGTCCAGACATTCTTATTTAATCCTTTTGGTATCCAAATGGCTTAAATAAAATCATCGGACTGCCTGAGTATAGAAGCGACCCTTGGTATAGAAGGCAGGCGCGCTACACCAAGCACGAGGGCTTGACTTTTATTTTCCACCAATCATTTTCAACGTAGTATTTTGACATTGTCCAAATTTATTTATGTCCAGTTGTTAGAGCATGTTTTGCAATTGCAGAGTGATTTGGATGTTTCAATCTGATGGCTCTCTCATGTTCGAATTGTATTTAAAAAAGATGATTTATTTATTTTAAAAATGATAGTTTGGTAGACTAAGCTTAAAACTCTACTCTCAAGCACATCAGGCACTTATGGCTCCGACTGTACAATACCCAACAAAATACATCTTTGAGATAATTTTCAAATCCTCTTGCAAGTCAATTTCTTTAACTGCTGGCATGCTCGTACAAAGCCAAGGTGCTCCGACATTATTTTTTTCTTTTCTTTATGCGTTAGGCCCTAAAAGATGTTTTTATTGATAGCTATAATGTTAAAAAACATTTTAATATTTATATTGCTCTAACTTATTATATTCAGTAATATTACACTCCCACATGGCAACTACCTGAATTAACAAACACGATTTATCAGAACTCAAAGGGTTATGTATTGTATATCTTTCTGATATTAAAGTAATTTTTTTTAATCACGGCTACTTACAGTGGAGATATATATAATTTCTATTTAACGAAAAAATATCTATTTTATAAAATTGACTGAAGTTGCTAATGTAGCTTTAGCCTATCGTAGAGGAAATAATTATTATCTTTGATTTCTCCCCTCTATATCAAAATAAAGGCTTATTTGATCATTAAATGATTAATCTTTAAAAAAAAATAATTGTCAAAAATATTATTATCAAAATAATGTATTTTTGAACATGTGCTGAAATCTCGTAATCATTTCTTATAAAAATAAAAAAGGTGTAAAATAATTGGTTTCGATTTCTTAATTATGTATTTCACTCTGTGATTTAAAAAAAAAAAAAAAAAAAAAATACTTCGAGCATCGCAAGTAAATTAAAACGATTTTCTCGAGGGATAAATATGAGCTGGGAAATGACCAATAAACTATATAAGCAGGTAGCCATGTCGTAAAAAAAGCGATAGCCGATAAAGCCGAGGAGATTGCTATGCTAGGTAATATCTTTTTTTTTGGGCTGTGTTGTTGCTGTTGTTGTTGTTGTTTGTGTGAGTACGTACGTATATGTTTCTCTCTCTATCTCCGGTGAATGCGATTATCTCTCACTCACTCTCTCCCACGCTCACCAAATGCAGCCGTGACAAGGACACGAGGCTCGTTGGCGTGTATTTGTGAGTGAAAGAGAGAGAGAGAGAGAGAGCAAGGCGATTGTATGCGAGTGCAAGTGAGAGGGCAGATGGCCAAGATGCAACAGCAGCCAAGGATGCTGAGTGCTGACGTGTCGGTATTCTTCCGCCGGGCCACGAACCCGGCAGGCTAATTAAAAAGACACGAGTGGTGCCACCGAAACGCACGCAGCCACCATATTCGTTCGCTTTTCAATATTCTACTCCTTTATGTGAGTTTTTAAAAATACCCATCACGATTTAACACCTCTATAAAATTTATTTGAAGGCGAATCGGGTGGGGAGTCAACGTTAAAAATCTGGTGTGATTGATCGCACACAAATATCTCTTACCTTCGGTAATCGAAAGTTATGTTACAGCACACCAGATTTTTGTGCCGAGATATATTTAGTTTCCCATAGCACCTTAGTTCCAAACTGATTGAAATAAACTATGGTTATTTTTCAAAATTTTAATCTCATATTTAGATATTTTATCTTCGCTCAGGGGCCCACATCTTGTGGGTACGTGGATGGCGACCACGAGCTGCCCGAGCTGGGACAGATAGTCTTTCTGTTATTTGAATGTCTGTCTCTTCCTTCCTCTTTTCAACAGGCGTCAGACCGTGCAACGGGCCTGCCTGTTTTATCCTTCTCGGTCGCAAAAACGCATGATAGGCTGGAGGGAAATAGTGAGGTCCGCCGACTCCGCATATCGGAAATAAGGCGATGATAGAAGAAGAAGAAGAAGATTTGGATATTTTATCTATTACAATAGAAAATAAATACAAAATTTTATAAGAATTGAAAAAAAAAGTTTTAAACGGGACCCCCTTTTGAATCGAAATTTACAAGCAAATCCCCATAGGGGTTTAACATTGGCTGTATGAAAGGAAGAGCCGGAAAGTGAATTTGAAATACTGTACTATATGGGGTAAGAGAAAGTAAAGTGTACTTCAAACATTTTTCAAGACAAAATGAGAATATACATTTTAAAGAGGATCTAAAAAATAATTTTAATCAAAATCGTTAAGAGCCAATTTTGAGAAAATCGAAAAAACTGAAAAGTACATTTTAAAGAACATGTAAAAAATAATTGATTTTTGAATTTTAATTCAAAATATTTGGAGCCGATTTTGAGACATTCGAAAAAACTGAAAAAGTATTTCAGTAAAGTACCGCTACTTTTTGGCCGATTTTGTTCAAAGGTTATTTTGAGTGTCCGGGAGGGCCACCTAAATTAAATATAAAAAATTTCAATCCCGTAGCTCATTCATGCCATCCTTCATGGTTAAAATCGCTACACACACACACACACACACACACACACACACACACACAGACAGACCAATTTGCGGGACCCACTTTTTTATCCAACAAAATCTCGACATCGAATTTTTGACATGATTCTATCTATATATTACATAATATGTACATTACATATTATGTAGGTAAAAGACAGTAAAAACTAGAGATTTTCATAATTCGTAATTGAATGAAAAAGAAAAATTTTATTTATTTATTTTTTTAAATTAAAGTTAGAATTAATTTTAGATAAACAATATTTTATTTTTACGGTACTAGAATTTTTTTTTGGAGGGGAGAGGGGCTAAACCTAATTTTTTCTGGGTGAGATACTGAGAGCATATAAATCCTGAGAATAATAATTTTTTATTATTATTCTAAAAGCATTTTTTATTAGATAATTTTCCGATTATTATAATAAGAAATATTCATAATAAGGTGTAAAGAAGAGATACGCTTTCCAGGAAATCTTTGCGGATTAATAAATAAAAAAAAAAAAACAGAAACCGTTGCAAGATCTAAGGCAAACCGCAGAACAATTGTGTATGGGGGGATGCCTAAGGGGAAGGGGCAAAGACTATGCGTACCGATACTCCATTGTAATATGGATTTCTTTGAAAAGGAAATATAATTGGCATGAGTGAATGAATGAATGAATGAAAGAATAATAATAATTTGTAACTCAATTTAAATTTTGACAAACCACAAATGAATCTATCATCATCTCAACATTCCATCAATTAAATTAATTTATCTTTTTTTTTTTTCAATTTATAATCAAATTCTTGTTGATGATTTATTAGGGTAAATCAGACCCATTATAATATTAATACTTTTATTATTAAAATATTGAATTATGGATCATAATTCATTTATTTTAATATGTGTTATATTTATTTATTTTTTTTTTAAATTAATCATAAAATATATTAGTCCTTGATCATATTCCAATTTTGGCCACCTGAATTGCTTTTGAATTCATATAAGGAACAAATTATTAAGTCAACAACTGATTTATTGAAGGAGAGAGAAACACATTTCTTTTATAAATATACATTTTTTTTTAAACTAGTCACTGAAAATGTATGTATAAATTAAATCTATAACATAACAAATTTTCAGATTTTATTGACTCAGGAATATGATTAAGAAATCAAACAAATTTATTCGATGATAGTTTATCATAAGTTAAAGATAAATTTTATTATTAAAATCTTGTATAGTAACAAAAACCATTTCTGACCCCCCTCCCCTTTCCCTCTTTCTATTTATGTTATACCCGTAACTAACAAGTTTAAAAATTAATTTATAAAATTTTTCTTTTTTTGTTTTTGTCTCTTAGCCTATATCTCTTGCATATTAGGATTCCTAAGAACAGAATGATGTACTGAAAAACACTGAGCAAACTCAAAAAATGCCAATGGGTAGCAGGATAAATAAAGAAAAGCAGCTAGCATTTATTTCAATTATTTAAGGCCCATTAAGCTAACATTTCGGTCTTGGTCGAGGCCATCTTCAGAGCTATAAGGGCAAATTTTAAAATTACAATTTCAAAAAATACTAATATGTTAAAATGAATTTGCTCTTATCCTTGCTATGTTATAGCTCTGAAGATGGTCTCGACCGAGACCGAAATATTAGCCTAATGGACCTTAAATAAATTAAATAAATGCTAGCTGCTTTCTTTTTATTCATCCTGCTACTCAGCAAAAATACCAAGTGTAAGTCATATCTCTACAGGGGGGTCCTAAAAGAAAAAAAAATATTATACGGAAATTCATTTTTTTTTTTTAACTTATTTTCTCAATATTATATACAGAATATTCTATATTTATATTTTTTATTAAATCTTGTAAAGAAAAAAAAAATAGAATAGCCTCGGGTCTCGAACCAAGGACTAACGGATTTCCTGTCAAGTGTTCTTTTTTATTTCTATTCAAATTAACTCTTAAAAAATTTTCTTAATATGATTCACTATTTATTGGGATTACTAGAAAAGTTTTTCAGTTCTCCTTATTTAAAATAAAATTTATTAGTAGAATACCCGTACCGTACCCGTGCAGGGCTCTCTCCTGCCTGCCCAAAGTAGCCGGGCTTACTGTAAAGCCACTACGACTTTCGTAAAATAATTATATTAGTGCACTCCTTTAAAAGATGGTCCCTCTATAAACTCAAAAAAATTTCATAACTTATAGTTTCTCAGATATTTTGGTACTGACTGAGAACAGAGGATAGGCAATAATATATATAAATTTTTAGATACATATATGATATTCCATATATACGATATGTCTCTTCTGCCAACGCATTTTCATGAAGGTCACCCATCCAATAATGACCTTGGCAAAGGTTATTCTTTTGTATTAGATTTGACCAAGGACGTTGCCATCTGACTTACTACATAGATAGTGTACAAAACAACACGTTTGGTATAATGATAATATCGTTGGCCACTTGACATGCAGTTTGATCTAGGTCAGTGTCATTTTGTTGATATGGCTTTGAAGATAAATAAAATAAAAGTCTTTATGCTTATGATTGTCACTTTTTTTTTATCTAAAAAAAAAACACTCACACTTTTTTCCCTTTCACACTCACACACACATTCACCCAGTCTTTTCGGCAACTCAGGCCATATAAAACTTTAACGATATCCGTTATTGATTAATATACATTTTGGGGGGGGGGGGAGGCATTCTTATTTTTGCCATTTGATATCCAAATGGCTTAAATAAAATCATCGGACTGGATTGTCCCTTAATCGGATGAAAATTGAAGTTTATATATATTATACCTATATTACCTAGAGTAAAAACAAATAAAAAGAGTAAATTAATAAAATTAATAAACATATCGATAGCAAAAATGCAATTAATTGTTCTAATTCTATAATATTACTTTTCATTGGAGTTGCGAGAAGTATTCCTATTTATTTAACGATAATTATTCTTTATAATAAACAAGTAACCCCTTTCCCTTAAAGCAGAGAGAAAGCTCTTTCCTCATGATTAATTGTTTCCCATTCTGGGCGAAAATTTTTATTTATTTTTAAGGTCTTTTTCGACATCTTTGGCAATTTAGAACCCGTCCCTATTTATTTTAATCGACTGTTAGCCATTTCAATTTAAATAAATTTTTGTCGCATGCGACGGACCCGCCACCCTTGGTACAAATGGCCAGCTAACCAGTGCACCAATACCATTGACTATGAATAAAATTAGTATACTGGGGGATTTTCGATTTCTAAGGATTTCCTCAGGTAATCTACTCTGTGATCTTCGGACCCAATTATTAATTTATATATTGGCGTAATTAAAAGACGGAGGAAACTCTTTGTTGCTCTTTGAGATGACTTTTTCAAAATAATCTTTTTCCCTAAAAAAAAGCCTGAGAATTTACTTAATAGCTTAAATGTTCTTAATTCTTGATCACTTTAATTTTTACTTTCTCTTATTTTTATTTATTTATTTATTTATTTTATTATTCAGAGAGAAGGTTCTGTTGATGTTCGAAATCAGAAACGCCAAGTTAAGTTCAGCAAATATTAAAAAATTCTTTGGATATCAAAACGAAGGATTCGAAATTTTGTCTCTCTTCATTTCTTTAGCATCTTTATAATTGAGCAACAAAGTTTGATATACAAAAGTCTGTGAGCCTAAGCAGACGAATGTTTCAGCCAGTATGAAAGTCTATTAAATAATCAATTAAGTTTTTTTGTTTTTTTTTTGACAAGTTGTATCAAACAAAAATGACATTTAATTGGATTTTTTAATGCTCCCCCCCTCTCTTCTTCTCCTATTTATTTTAAATAAAGAAGGAGAAAGAATGAAGAGCCGTATTAATCTACAAATAAACTAAATGTTATGCTTATTCACTTAATTGAGTTAGCTTTTTTTTGACAATTAGATTAAGATAATAGTAATAGAACTTGCTAGTGCATATCTTTGGTAACAATACATCGAATATGAATATGTTTTCAGATTAAATGATCTTGCTTGAAGGTGCTGTTGATGTTGGAAATGATTGTAACGACGATAAGACTATAACCTCATATTAAATATTATGCAAAACAAGAAATTCAATAAAATTTTGAAAATTAAAGTTTTATCTTTGCGTTAGAAAACTAAGCAAAAGCAATAAGGAAATAAGTTTATTAACCTATTCTCTCATCATTCCAAAAAAAAAAAAAAAAGAAATAATATCCCTAGAAATATAATACTTTGGCGACTTGATTTCCGTAGGCGTTTGAATTTTGAAGATCGCTAGACATGTTATTTATTCTTTATAAGCGCGGTTTTTCTTTTCTAGCTTGTTAATTTAAAGAAAGAAAGAAAAAAAAAATCGATTCGGCATTGACCCTGGTTTGGCATCTCGAAGATTAATCTTGGTCGATCTGGACCACGATGGGCGGTAGGAAGACTTAACGCGTATGTATGTATATATAAAGAATATGATGGATGCTGTGCGGGCAAGTAAGTGAGCGAGGCAGCCACCTAATAAGGGGAAAGCCCTCAGGGCTTGGGGGGGGGGGGTCGGGGGGCCCTTGTGCGTGATGGATCGTCCGCCCCACCGCCCACGCATCACGCAACGGGAACCCCAACTTCGATCACTCGTTCGATTGCCAACTATCAACTCCCAATCATAGAGGAAAAAATATGATTCGAGATTTGATTTATACACCTGAGAAAAAATTGCAAGGTTTCTCTATTAGAAAAAAAAATCTTGTTATTTCATATTATAATTTATTATAGTATTTATTTTATACAATCAATCCGTTTTATAGATACTACAATATGGTATCGAATTTTGATTTTATTACCATAGATATTAAGTATTAAAATTGAGGAAAAAAAATCAATCACCAAAATTTGTTAGAAAATTTGGCCATTGAGTTAGATGATGACAAAACAATTTTTTTATGTAAATTGTCACTGGACCCAGTGGCGTCATTTCAACTTTTTTTGGGGAGGGGGGGAAATTTTTTTTTCTTCAAATTTACTTACAAATACATCACTCAAATTTGGCCAAAAGATATATAATTAATTAATTTTATATCTTCTTCTGTCCTCGCCTTATTTCCGCGTTGCGGGGTCGGCGGACCTAACTTTCTCCCTCTAACCCTATCATTCGTTTTTTTTGCTACCGGAAGGAATAGGACAAGCCGGCCCGTCGCATGGTCTGACGCCCGTTGAAAAGAGGAAGGAAGAGACAGACATACAAAGAATTGAAGGACTGCCTGTCCCAACTCGGGTAGCTCGTGGTCGCCATCCACATACCCATAAGAAGTGGGCTCTGAGCGATTTGTACAGTTTATATACTTATATATCAATACTTTATATTTTTCCAAATCTGTCCCTTTACTGGTTTAAATAGCGACAGATAAGTGAGAATTTTTTCTTTAATGTCTCTCCCTTTGTTAATAAAATGCACAGTCAACTCTCATATAAGGGAGTTTTGTTGATGTAGGTCGAGGTTCCGGTGGCGTGGAGCAATGGACAGACAGCACACCGTTGCCCCGAAAGGGCTGGAGATCCTGGGTTCGATTCCCGGGGGCTTGGGGCGTTTGGCTTCACCAACAAAAAACATTCTCACAGCCTTGTTAAACACGTTTTTTTTGTTGTTTTTTTTTTTGGGCATCAGAGGCCATAAATAATAATTTAACTAAAACTGAATCCAAGATCATATCATGCATCTGTTTTGTTTCAAGTTTTTTTTTTTTTTTACTCTTTTATCCAAGAAATTTGAATAAAGATCAGAATTTCTTGATATCTCATTGTAAAAATTCTTCACAAACACTTGTTCGATTTCTTAAAAAAAAAATTCCTTGGTCAAAGCCTGATTAATTTTTATTTATCACAAAGAAAAATTTAGTATTTTTTTTTTGCTCGTTATTCAAATAAAAATTTATGAAGGATATCCTCTTTTTAACAAGTAAAATAAAAATCTTGAAAAAATAATGTGGGTCATAATAAATTAGTAACATTTGGGTGGTCACTTGAAAGATGAGGACAAAGGACCTCTTCCTCAGCATCCAGAGATGGTCTCCATATTTAGAAATCCAACGGCGCTCTCGCAACATAAATATTTATCTTGTTTCACTTCCCTTTCCTGAATTTTTTGCCCACCTCCCTAAATTTATATATAAAGAGAGAAGAGAGCTACGTGCTTTGCCTTTTTTCGCATGACAGCGAAAGTTTAAAGACACTTAACATTTAAGTGCGGGTGTCCCAGACCTATAATTCATCAAATTATAGGTGACGAAATGTTTGATGTTCAACTTTCTTGTATATTCTGTTTCTGGTTATTATTACATTTTGTCTGATTTTCGAAAAGAAGAAAAGAGGTGAGTGGGTGAAATCGAAAATGTAAATTACCCTAAGGCAAACTAAGTTCAGAACACCTTGAATTTGAGGACGAAGTCGTCTCCAATTGACTATTTTTGTAATCTTGTTTTACTAGTACAAATGAAATAAATAAATGATTTAATGATAAGGTTCCGTGAATTGATCAAGTTCAAAAATCAGAGATTATTATGTAGATTTGTAATATATTTGGTAAAACAAAATATTAACGATGCAATGTAACCTAGACTAGGAATCGGCAATCTTAGATCCAAACCCTTACAGCTTCTGGAAACACAATTTCATCTTAATAAAAACATAACTTTCTTTTAGCATCATTGTCTTCATTCCAAGATTGTAACATTCGCCATTGTATGTTACAATTTTATCTTTAATCAATTTAAGTTACTAATTTTAGAGTAGTACGAATATTCATAGACCATATTCGGCTCGTGACACCTGATTTAAGTAATTCTCTAAATCGGGGGCTAGCCAACCGAAATAATCCTGCGGGCCACTTTGGAAATGCATCATAACTCCTCGGGTTGCATATAAAATTACATATCTTTATTATAGACATTTTTTTGGGGTGAAAAATTGAAACTATTTCAAAGACAATAAAGCATGAGGTGACTGTCAGGGCCCCTACAGGCTTATTAAAGAAACACAGTAAGAAGTTTTTCCACATTACCAGCAGCTTCCATGATTGCACCTCTTCCTCTATATAACACTAAAAATGAAATATGAAAAATATTATATATATACTTATATATATAAATGAAATATATTCGCAAGAATATTATTTTAAAATCAACGTTAATTTTTTCTCCTCAATTTCGACAGTTAATTTTTGAATATATAGATGCACAAATCATGTATTTTTTTAATACATTGGTTTTCATTACTTTGGCTATTATAAAATAAATATATTTTTTAAAGGTATGATGAATCTCGAGGGACGAAAAAGTGTTCAAGGCGAGCCGCGGGCAAGTCAGCCAAAAGAATTAAATAAATAAAACTTTATTTATTTTTCTTTGCACTCGAGGGCATATTACCCACTTTATAGAGACAGTCAAATATATATTACTGGTGTTTTGTAAGATTTAGAATTTTTGACTAACATTGTAAGAATATTAGTGTTATTATCAAAAAATCTAATATCAGTAGGCCTATATTCACTGTGACTTTAACTAGACTAGACACACTGTCAAATTTGACAGTTTGGCGAAGACTGTGATCTTCCCTCGAAACTTTGACAAAAATAAATTATTTATTTAATTCCATTCGACTTTATAATTTGATATTATTTTAATATTATACCCATCAGTTTTATTTATCAGTTTATATTTTTTTTAAATCTAATAATAAATTTTATCACTCGAGAGTGATCTCTGAAAAGTGGGAGAGAGGCTCTTTAACAATTTTATTAGAAATAGTACAACTAAGTACAACTACAAACAAAACTGTCAGCCATTTCTAAACATATGTCCCTTTGCAAAAAATTTAATTGAAGTGAATTATTTTATATCCCTTAGTCATTGAACTTTAAATGACACTAAGAAGCGAACACAGAAAGGAACGTCACATGCTTCGATTCCATTTATCAAAATGAATTTTACGATTCATTGTCCCCTAGAGTGATCCAGGTGGCAGAATGCCTCCAAGTCTTCTTCCGAGTTGCTTTGACAGTTAATCATAAACAAGGGAAAACTTACGGCCACGTCGCCTATATATAACCTTTGCGAAAAGTTTATTTTCTTAATTTTTTTTGTGATCTTTGCCGTTCGAAAAAAAGAGATGCGACGAGATTGAACCCGGTTCAGATTTCTTCTTCAATTTCAATTTATATTGCGAACGATCGAAATAAATTTATATTAATTTATTATATGAACGTTTCTTAAATAATTAATAACCTTGTTGTAGAATATAAATTATTTTCTATTACAATATTTTTTATATATTTACTTTTTCGGGAAGGAAAAATAATTAGTGTTTTCATTTAACAAATCTATACATAGTGATAGCCTATATAAAAAAAAATAAAAAGTAAAAATGCTGCGTTTAAAAAGAAGGAACATCATCCCCCCCCCCCCGGGGCGGTAACCTTTAAGACCTTACTTCTTCTTTCTTAGCTTGAATATCCAAGCGGTGATTATTATAGACTTACCTTACTATAAACGTGGCAAAAGGAGATATACAGATCTATTTTCTATAAACAGACGTTAAAATTTAACATCAAAAATTGGGTGTTAAAAAGTAAAGTAATAACAAAATGTTATCCCCCAACCAAGTTTTAACAGCGTCATTAACATCCAGCTTTTATCTTAAAGCTTCTAAAATCATAGCCTTACTTTTTGGTTAAAGACGCCATTTTGATGCATTACATACGGCGTTAAAATATTAAAGATATCCTCTAGACATAACATTAATTTTTAACACTATTGATTAAATGTTAACGCTTTGGCTTTAAAGGTTTTGCTTAGAGAATAGCAATTGTAAACATTTACAAAAAAAATTTAATGAAACTTTCCTTTAAAAAAAATATAATAACGTATAATAATAAAATATAATATATAGCACCTATTTCAGCACTGTGTTGCTGCAGCGATCTTGGTAGCTTCATCACCAGCATTTACTTAATTTATATTTTTTTATTTCAAATAACTTAGATGGTCTTTTGAAACAAAAATATTTAACGTGAATTAAATAAACAAATTAAACACTAGGCGACTTGTTTCAAAGCTTTTATTAATTAACAATTGATATTTATTTCGATTGATTGAAGCCAATTAATTTAAGCACTTCTGTAAAGACGGAGAAGCAATAGGAGAGGAAATTGGGGGGTAATAATGATTTATTATATATTTTAATTCGGATTCAAATTAGCATTAAAAAAAGAACTTTTGTCTGATTAAAATTATAATATTCATATTTTTTTCTGTTTAAAGGGGGAGGGGGGGGCACCTATCTGGATTCTCAAGGGACGTCTAGTGCTTCTTTAGAGGCTAGAAAAAGTCTAGGAATAACAAAAGATAAATAAATTCTCTTTAACAATTGTTCTGCAAAAAGACATTCTCGTCTCTCTCTTAAAATAAAAAATTCTCACTCCTGATAAATAAATGTCTTGGAATTAAAATTTACTATTAATAATTTATATTAAATAAAAAAAAAAACAAAGGTGCCTGTATGACATATTATGCTTTAAAAGCTCTGTTATTTAAATTTCCTTAGAAATTTTAATAAGCTCCAGTCAATTTTTGATTAATTTTCTTTCCATTTCTCACTTGTCAATTCACCGTTTCTTGTTTCTTAGCTTTTCTATAAACAAACCGACCTTTTATTCCAAGTCAAACATTATTAAACTGTATATTTGTTTCTTTTCCTCTAAGGACAACTTTAATAGCCTCTTTGCTAAGACTTCCTTCTCATCAACTGGAAATCTTGTCTATAATTCAAAGCTCATATAGGCCCAGAAAAAAAAAAACAATAACTTTTAAATCGCCCATAAAAAACAAAATAATTATTTTACAATTTCTCTTTAGAATTAGTGGGAGTGTAAATTCTTTTCCCGAATTCTCATCGTTAATTTATGCGATTCTAATAGGAATGTCATGAACTCCCTGACTCACTGGCTGTGAAATTTGATCATGTGAGTTAAAGCCTGTGAAGTTGGCTATTATATATCGAGACTTAAATTAAAAATATTTTATTTTGACATTTTTAAATATAATTGGCAATTTCAGATTTTTTAGTTACCTATAAACCAAGGTTTATTATTACATCTTAAATAAAGTAGTAACTTAAGAAAAAATTTTTTGATATTAAATTTTTAATTATTTTTGAAATATGTATTTTTGATTTTTTTTTTAATGTACTTACTTCAATGGATAAATCAAAGTTTTTATGATTAAATAAAAAAGTGTTAATATGAGGATAGAATTATAGTATGTAGTCAGTATAAATTTCTAAAATAAATAGAGAATGCTATATTGTTTCTATTAAAATTTTATCAAGTTTATAAAATAAATCTAGTCTTATTAACTTGTTCCAATATGAAAATATTTTGAAACAAAAAAGAAACAAGAAAATGCACAACTTTCCCAGGTGAGGTAATTGAGTTTATAGGCTGGTGAATACCACAAAGGCGGATGGAGTTTAGTTTACATTAATC
Source organism: Euborellia annulipes (assembly GCA_023213315.1). NCBI lineage: Eukaryota > Metazoa > Arthropoda > Insecta > Dermaptera > Anisolabididae > Euborellia > Euborellia annulipes. The sequence goes on along the minus strand of JAKCPI010001623.1, from coordinate 30,266 downwards.
CATAGAAATGCATGGCAATCAGTTTTTTGTGATGCCACATTTTTAACTTAAAACAGAAAATTCAATATATTAAGGGGGTACGGGAGCGAAGTGATTACGCATGTTCTTCCCGATAAGATGTGTCATAAAAGTATGCCCAAAAAATCAAGTAATTCAAAAATTTGCCAAGAGATGTCAGAATGGTAGCTATAGCTATTATTATAATAATATTTAATGCATTTGGTTGATTTTCATTGATCTTTTAACAATAAATTAATTATAAATGTTATTATATATTATCTATCTTTTATAAAAGCATAAAAATATATAAATATAGGCCAGATATAGGCTAATATGGGATCGGCTGTTAGACTAGCCTGCATCTTTTGCAGCAGTGTAGAGAGAGCTGTTTGACATTTAATTTTTAAATAAATCATCTAAGCTTATTTTAAAAATTTCTTAATTAATATGTGCTTAATAATAACAATAAATTCATTTTTAAATTAAAAAAAAATTAAAGATTATTGGGACAGATTGTTTTTTTGTATTTGCTTGATAACAAAAAAATTAATTACGATAATTTTTTAATAAGTGATTAAAAAAAATTATAGCTCGATGTCCCAATAATCTCTTATGAATTTATTTCATTTAAAAAAAAACCGCATTGAAAAATTCCTTATAATAGTCTAGTTTTTTTTTTTTTTAGAAGTTTAGACGTCGCTCCTGAACCCCCTTAAAGCGCATCCATTTTAAGACGCGTGTCTAGCTAGTGACCCATCGTGAAAGACAGGGCCTTTACAAAGTCAAGAAAAAAGGATACCCGGTTCTTTTTCATGTACGGGAGCCACATTACCTCTTGCCTTTGTTTGTACTACTGTAGCATTTGAAGATTTTCTTCCGATAATTTATTTAATGATTGCGTAGCAATTTGATGAAAGTAACTGATATTTTATGCGCCCTCTCCCCGTAATTAAATTACGTTCCACTATAATAGAGAATTAATGATCTTAGCATCATTATTATTATTATTATTTAGACCTATTATAAGGAAATTATCGTTTAGGTTTCTTAATCTAAGATCATTTACAGAAAGAACAATATATTATTTTCATCAAATTTTATCATTATTATCATTAAAGCGCATTCATTTTAACTATTTAATTTGAAACCCTAAATTTACCTGGAACTTGTCAGATTCTCAGTCTCGTATTTTATAATTTTTAAGCTTCTATGTTTAAAATAAAAATTGACATGTCGATATATATATATTTTTTTTTTGATCTAATAAATTATTAATAAATTGAAAAAATACAATAATAACGTAGTGAAATTTATCAATTTTTTTGCCTATAACAATTTAATATTCATAAATAATATAAAACGAATCACCTAAAGATATGTATATGTAAAATATCTCTCCACCCTTAGAAGTAATATAATAGGTTATTTCGCATTTAAGTCTTCAATTTTTTGCTTTTAATAATGTGAAATCAGCCATCAAAACGAACACCCTCCGGGTGATTGATCTCTCGAAATTATAAAATTTAAATAAATTCTATTCTGACCGGCATCGTAGTCATATATATCGGCTGGGTCGCATATATTATGATAATCTGGAGCAAGGTGCATATGTGGAGTGCGATGTTGGACGGAGGCACGCAACGCAAGGAGGTATAGCTTCCGGGCGAATCGGACAGATTGGACAGCAGGCCTGTTATTTGTTGTTTGTTGATGTGGCTTATGGGTGAGCTTGCCGAGTCACAGGTTGCGCACACGAACACGCACACGCACAAACAGACGCGCATATAATGCACCAATGGCACGCACATCATTCCGAACAGGTCAACTCGCAAAACGTCTTCCGCTATTCTTTGTTGGAAGGGGAGAAGTGTTTTATTTTTGTAATTGTATTGTAGTTTATACTTTAATGGTTTTTCTTACTAACTAAATAATTATTCCTTGAATATTTTTCTCTTAAGAGTCAAATTCCTCACATTTAATATATTCATAAAATCAATAATTGAGTTTTTGAACTTTTTTTTTTAATTTTAATTCAAATAAAGTAAAAAAGCTATTATTATAAGTAAACAAGAATGTAAATAAAATAAATATATGACTTGGGGGCCATATATGTTTAAAATTAATGAGCTTATTAAAAAAGTAAAATCTAAAAAAAAGATTAAATCTGATTAAATATAAATTAACCCTCGGGCTTTGGTCTAGTGGTTAGCGTGCTGGCCATTTGTACCAAGGGTCGCAGTTTCGCATCACGTCCCATGCGACAAAAGTTTATTTAAATTGAATTGACTACCAATCAATTTAAATAAATAGGAACGGGATCTAAATTGCCATAGAGGCCGAAAAAGACCTTAAATAAAAAAAAAAATAAAGTTTTTTTTTTTAAATAAATTAAAAACATTCACACTTTTTTCTCATTCACACTCACATTCACACACACAGAAAGACAGACTTTTCGGCAACTTAGGCCATTTAAGACTTTAAACGATACTCGTATTTATATATTATATATTTATTTGTGGTCCAGGCATTCTTATTTAAGCCATTTGGTATCCAAGTGGCTTAAATAAAATCATCGGACTGCCTGGGGTCCGAACCCGCGACGTTTGGTATACGAGGTTAGCACGCTAACCTCTACGCCAAGCCCCGAGGGCATAAATTAAGTTAAGCCAGTATTAGAAAGTGCGCGCGCCAACTAAGCTTATAGATAATTTGTTTTAAAGCATATAAGTATGTATATGTCTTTGTATGATATATAAGGATATAATTGTAAGTACGAATTAACAATAATTTTATACCATCTGTGTGTGATATCTTGCAATAATTTTTATTTACCCAAATCTAAGGGTTGTTATCGACGTAATTGGTTTCAAAGAACTAATGATTAATTTCTATTTTTTTTTTTTTTTTTAACATGTAAAATTCACCAATCTTCGAAATTGTTTTGGTAAAATTCCCTTAGGTGAAATACTGAATTAATAAATTCGTATAATCGTTTTGGTTTGTGAAATATGAAATTATTTTTTATATCAATTTTTATATTAAGTCATTTGATTTGATTTTTAAATTAAAATTTTAAAATATTTTTTTTTTAATGGAATTTGGAGGTTTTATCAAAAAAATTTAATTCTTTTAAAAAGGAATTAGTCTTTGTTTTTTTAAAAAGAAATTCAGTATTTTTTTTGTTTATTTCATTTAGACCCCGTCTCTATTTATGTCAATTGAATTGGTAGCCAATCCAATTGAAATAGATTTTTGTCGCATGAGACGGGATGCGAACCCTTGACCTTTGGTACCAAAAGCTAATGCACAACCCCTGAGCCACTGGTCAAAGATAAATTCAGTATTTAGCCAATATATTAATTTTTTTTATTAGACATTTAATGGCGCCTCAGCATCTGAGGCCATATGCGCCTAAATATATTAAAATATTACCTCATTAAAATAAACTACAAGCTCAAAAAAAAGTTTCATTGCTCAATTTTGTATAGTTTCTAAAATAATTTTGTCCTGCGATTTTAGAATATCGCACATGATGGGGAGCCACTTCGATTCTATACGAAAATATAATCAAGCACCCCTTTGAAAAAAAAAAAAATGTCATGGCTCTAACTCTTATAGTTTTTGCGATATTTGAATACGAACAGATGATTGACAATTATAAACCTAGATACCTAAAAAATATAAATTTAGATATTTGCCTCCTAAGAACCACTTAATTTAAAGAAAGTAAACTTTTATCAATTAATCTCAGAGTCATTTATAAATACGGTTGTAAATAAAGCCATAAAACAATTTACGTTTTTTAAGAGAATGTAAAATTAGAAGTTAAGAGATAATTAATTAGTCGGAGTGGGCTTTTTAAAACGATTTCCTCTAAAATTAGCGGAGCTTGCATAAGAGAGATAAGAGAGGAATCTCAAGTTTAAATAATAACCCCCTACTAGCGCGTGCGCCCCACTCAGGGGTGGCAGAGTGGGGGGTGGGCGTGTCGACTCCCACGCAATCAATTGGCGCACAGGAAGGGGAGGAGCCGGCGCCGTGCGTCCCGACGCATTGGCTCCCTCGGGGCCCAATCGCTGTCAAGAGATAACATTCAAGTCACGCCCACTCAACCGGAAATCCGCTGGTGGGAAGTCCCTCCCACCCACCCCTCAATCAAGAGTAGGGACACTAAAAAAGTATCGATACTTTTGATCCGATACTAGTACTTTTTTTGACTCGATATTTTTTTCGATACTTTGCTCCTATGAGTACTTGATTGCCGGTATCGAATGAAATGTACTCATTCAAATATCTTTTTTTTAAGTCTTTTCGGCATCTTAGGCCATATAGATTTTAAACGTTACACAAATATTTAAATTACAATTCTGCAAAGAATATCGCATGTTCTTTTATATTTATTTATTTTATTTTATTTTTTTTTTTTGATCGAGAAAAAGCTGGTGTGATTGGTCGCTCTGCAACTTCCCGAGTCGAAATCGAACGCCTGGTTTGAGTCTACAAAACCTCAGAATCTAATTGTTGTCTAAGTAGACTTAACAGAATCAAACTAGGATTTGAAAGCATGGTTTCTATGGAAATTTGATAGTCTGGTTTGGTTCTAACAAGTCTACTTATGTCCCTTTTTGACATGTTTAGACTCAGACCAGGTATTCGAAATACTAGTTTAAGTCTACCAGATCTACTATTACGACCAGCAGTACTGAATGCTGGAATCTAGTTTAGGCCTATGAATTCTCATTTTAAAATTTGTTTATATACATATATACAGAGTGACAAAAAAGTTCTGATAATTTTGTTAGATTAGCAAAGAGGTATACTTGTTTTTTGGCAATGAGAAAAATAACTTTTAGAGTGTTTTCTTCAAATATTTCGAAGACATTTAATAGCACTTCACCGCTGATGATGAAGTCCTATTAAATGCCATCGAAATATTTGAAGAAAACACTCTAAAGTTATTTTTCTCAATGCCAAAAACAAGCATACCTCTTTGCTAATTTATACAACTTGGCACTCCACATTCGAAATTTTTTTACTTTCTCTTCTCTATATATGTTAATATATATAGAGAGAAAGTATTGATTCATGTCAAAAATTCGATGTCGAGATTTTGATGGATCTTCACGTTTTGCTCTTCATTTCGCTACAATTAAATTCTTAAATAAAAGGAAAATGAAATTAATATTTAAATAAAATATTTTTTGTTTAAATATCAATTTTCTTTAATTTGAGAATAATAAGATAACATATATTTAAAAAATTTTAAAAATTCCAAATGCTCTTCGTGTCGATTTCAATATTTCTGGAGATTCATTACTGAAATTGTTTTTAAAGAAAATATGGATGTAAAAATGAGTTTCCATCTCTAAAATAAATCACATTAATTTTTATCTTGACTGTATATGTAGGCCTATACCATTAGCTATCACCTGTGGAAAAATATTTTTCTTTTCAGTAAGAACTTAATTTAGTTCTCTGGAAATGTGAAAAATATATAAATTAATTTTATAAATTTATAATCTTTTTTAATTTGTCTTCTTACCTTTCAAAATGACATGAATGGCCAATGTTCCTTGTATTCATTTATTAAAATTAAAGTGGCTTCTTCAGGCCAATGTGTTTTACAACTAAAATTTATAATGAATATAATTGAAAAAATTAAATAGAATATAAGATTACATCTATATAAATAAAATAAAAATAACAGCTAACCTTATCATTTTGTTTTGGCTTGTTTTTATAACGTTGACCCTTAAATAAATAAAAATAATTAATAATAATAAAGAAAATTAATGAAAAAAATGAAAATAAAACTTAAAACTTACTTCTTTTTTATCGATAATAAATCCAAATATCCAAGGAATGAAAGAAAATGAAAGGTGGTCATCTACTAAAGCTTTGGCGCTGAGATCGCACTGTTTTTAATTTTTACCCGAGAGGATTAGAAGGTTCAAACCAGTACTTCCCGAGTCAAAATCGAACGCCTGGCTTGAACCTTTTAGTCCTCAATTGAAGACTGCAAGGTTCAAGCCAGGCGTTCAAGTACTGGTTTGAACCTTTTAATTCTCCTGGCGGGCTCAGTAGGCTCAAGCCAGGCTTTCAATTTTGACTCAAATACTGGTTTGAACCTTCTAATTCTCCTGGTAGGTTTAGTAGGCTTTAACCAAATTTTAATCCTATCAAATAACAAAGGAATTGAGGACTAAAAGGTTCAAACCAGGCGTTTAAGTACTGGTTTGAATCTTCTAATTCTCCTGGTAGAACCAGTAGGCTTTCACAAAATTGTAAATAAATAACATCCCATCAAATAACAAGGGAATTCAGGACTAAAAGGTTCAAACCAGGCGTTCGATTTCGACTCGGGTTCTCTTACCTTCGGCAATTGAAAGTTGTGTTCTGTGCTTGTCACATGAGATTTTTTGTGTCAACATGAACTTAGTTTCCAGCAATATATTAAGAATTCTAGATATAAAATTTAAATACATTTTGTTTCCATGTTCTATTCTTCCTATGAATTACAAAAGTAAAGTGGGCTTCAAACAATTTTAAAAAATAAGAATATACATTTTAAAGAGCATCTAATATAAATAATTTTGTATATATACTTCTAGGGCTGGTTGGGGGAGCTAACAGCCGACAAAATAAAATAAAATAAAAAAAAGAGCATCTAAAAAAAAGTTGATTTTTAAACAAAATCGTTAAAGCCAATTGTGAGGAAAATAAAAAAAATTGAATAAGTTCCTGCCCATGCTTGCTACATGTGTAGGTACTTGTGTGTGTACATGTGTGTACTTATCTTAGATATAAAATTTGAGTATCGAGAGTTCTTTCCTTATTGAGTTATTTAATTTAATCCCCATTTTTTTGATATTTCACTTGAAATTCATTCAAATGATTGTGAAAATGACGTAAATTCAAGCTAAAGGGAATCGCCTCCTTTTAATGGCAATTTCAAGAAAAACAATAAAACAGGCATTTAAAAGCAATAAAATCTCTTTCAGAGAAATTTACATAAATATTATGTTTTGATATTTTAACTGGAATCGATCTTCTTGAAATTTAATATTTTTTCACAATAAATTAAATTTATTTCAAGTGAAATATCAAAAAATGTGGGTAATGGGAATTACTCAAAAACGAAAAAACTCTCGATACTCAAATTTTATACTTAAACTAAATACCTATGTCTCAAGTATTTCAAGAAATTTCAATAACATCAGCCAAAGGGTACTAGTACTTTACTAATGTATTTTTTTCAGTTATTTTTCTATTTCTCAAAATTCACTCTAACAATTTTGATTAAAAGTCAAAAATCAATTATTTTTAAGATACTCTTTAAAAAGTATATCAATAAAACTTTGCTTTAAAATTGTTTAAGTACACTTTACGGTGCGAATCAACCCAGGGCGGGTTGATCCTCCAGGAAGCCCTGGCGCTCGTTACTCTGAGGAAAGGGGCATACATCGCACTGATTTTTCGGTGTGTCCTTTAATCGGTCGGACCCTAATTTTAATTCTTTAAAGATTATTTCCAAGTAAATAAACGATTTTATCAGTGACATATTCATTCCCCCCCTCCCCTTCCTCCAAGCCAAAAAATAAAAAAAATTATTAGTTCCTCTTTGGCCTCCGTTCGAATCTCCCCATCTGATTCTAGTGTTAAGGTGCTAATTCGAGCGGCCACAATTTTGAAGCTATCAGCCAATTTTTTTTACTTTCTCTTACCTCTATATATATGTTAATATATATAGAGAGAAAGTATTGGATTCATGTCAAAAATTCGATGTCGAGATTTTGATGGATCTTCACGTTTTGAGGTCCCCTGAATCCAAAAAAGTGGTTTTCGCGACATGGTCTGTCTGTGTGTGTGTGTGTGTGTGTCTGTCTGTCTGTCTGTGAACAAAATATCTCAAGAACGAAAAGAGCTAGAAGGTTGAAATTTTATATTTAAGTTAGGCACCCCCATGGGACGTGACACGAAGCTTTTGAACAAAATCGACCAAAGAGTACTAGTACTTTACTGATGCACTTTTCCAGTTTTTTTTTTCGATTTTCTCTAAATTTGCTCCAACGATTTTTTTTTTAAATTCAAAAATCAATTATTTTTTAGATTCGCTATAAAATGTATATTCTCATTTTGTGATTGAAATCTTCTGAAGACCACTTTACTCTTGTACTCCATAGAAAAGATAGGAGAAATGGTCGCCATGGTAACAAAATATAAATATTTTCACATATAAATTTTACATCTTGAAAATCGAATGCACCCTACTCTCGGAAACTAAATACCATGGGTAAACATTTCACCCTAACAGTTTGCAAGACGCCTACTAGTTAGCAGCCCAATCGACTCACCACTACATATTTCTTGTAATTTACTGAGCTAGGGTTCTGAGGGTATTTTATGAAGAACCATAAACCATCCCTTTGGAAAATAGATACATTTTATTTTAAATAAAAATTTCAATTCCTCTCTATCTCCAATGCAAGTAGCAGATCGTGAAATTTAGTAAATAATTCTTACCCTAAAATTTATATCTGTTTCAAATTTTTGAGAATTACAAACTTCAACCGAAGTAGTTAGTACTTTACCTAAGATTATAAAAATTACCTTTTAAAAATATTTTAATCTTTATTAATTTTAAGCCTAATTCCATTCTTGGTAAGAAGGGTTTGAAAGTTTTATAAACATATACCATTCATTTAAATAGCCGGGCAATAAATTAATAGGCCAGAATTGATAGCAAAGAATTGAAATATATTTTCGCCACTTTGCTACTCAAAAGAGATATTTCTTTCTCACTTTCTTTACTAAAAATATTACATTTTTAAAATACTTCTATAATCTTAGGTAAAGTAGGCCTACCCCCGGATGAAGTATTTACTACAAAATTTGAAACAGATCTCCAATTTTAGGGCAAGAATTATTTATTAAATTTCATCGATCTGGCTTCTTGCATTGCGAGATAGAAAGAAGAATCGCAAATTTACTTTCTCTTATTTTATTTAATTTTATCTATTGTCTGAACATGCCACTTCTATGTTGTAAGACTCTCGAGACAAAAATCCGAAAAAACAGTTTTTTTTTTTTTTTTAAGAATATAAATAAGAATATTTTAACGCCCCGAGATATTATTACCTGGTATAAAGGTCTATAGATATCGGAAAAATTTTACTAAAAATTGGGACACAAGTTTCGTTCAAATTGTGAAATAAGTTAATTTTTTCCAAATAAGAAGATAAGATTAATTAAAATGTTGAAATTCTATTAATTTGAGATCAAATTCATTTGATATGAAAAGGCTACGCTATGTCGCTATATAGATTGATCAAAAGGGTTGGTTTATGGTCTATCATAAAAGACCCTCAGAACTCTAGCTCAGGTAAATTCACACAGACACTGCATATGTAGTGGTGAGTCGATTGGGCTGCCTAACTAGTAGGCGTCTTTCAAACGGCTAGGGTGCAAATGTTTATGTTCCCCTGGTACATGTCGACACAAAAAATCTGGTGTGACAAGCACAGAACACAACTTTCGATTACCGAAGGTAAGAGAAAGTTGTGTGCTGTGCGACCAGTCACACCATATTTTTTAAATTAAAGCTATTTAAAATATCTGCAACTTATAGAAGGTTTTTATTTTCGATTTTTTTTTTAGATTAATCACATTAAATAAAAGATATTTTTTTAAATTTGCTCTATATCTCATAGATATTAAATTAGTACTCATTTAGTAATCATTGTGTTAAAAAATAATTAATTTTTTTCCCTTTAATTAATTAGCTGAAAAGGCATTCAAATGAAATGGAATAAAACGCTTGTTTCCCTATGGGGAGAACTAACACCATCTCTTGCCGCCTAGAGACACCAGCTTCTCATTCGGCGTTTAACGGTTTTTCGAGACCTTATACTGTCTAAGCCCTTTCCCCAATTAGCGGTTAGTTAATATATTACTAATTCTTGAATATTTCACAACGAAAGTATTAAATTTAATTTGAATAATTAATACGATTTTTTAATATTTTAAATTTTATTTGTTATAGGCCTATCTATCATAAAACTAGTTTAAAAAAAAATAAAAGTGAAATGTTTTTTTTTCCAAATATCTATCCTAGGTCAAAACTATCATTATTCTAGTTTTATTTTATTGATATTTCTAAATTTTTCGTGAAATCTTTAAAATAGGCCAAGGTATTTTTTTTATTTCGATTTTTATGACTGAAACTAAAAAAAAAAAAATGATTGCAGCTGGTGATTGTAGGTGAGAGAAGAGTATTCATTGTTCAAATGCAAAAGAGAGTCGAGTGATGTATGGGCGGACTTGCTCTACTCTCTTCATGCTCGTTAGTGAACGAATCAACGCCAGAGGTCATTAGGAAGGAGGTGGTGGGTGGGCGAGCTCTCTGCTCTTTGCAGTGCTTTTCACTTCGCTACAACTCAATTTGCCTAGCTAATGGTACCTTTGATAATTACTCAAATTAATCTCTGATAGAAATTTTTTTTACTCAATCTTTGAAAATAATAAAATATTCATCGAACTCAACAAAAGATGTTTCTTTATAAATTTTGATGAAATTTTAAAGGAAATCTTTTACATTATATGTAAAATAAGAGTCAACAAATATCATTAGGTTAATTTGAGTTCTATGCTTATTTAAGATCAATGACATTAGGTCCATTAATGAAACTCCCTATTTGCGACATTTCGATCTAATTTTATTAGGCCATCATCAGGGGTTAGGGCTATAACAGATTTTTAATTATAATTTATATTCTTTAAAAATTATTAAATACAATGCTAAAAAATTACCATTGTAATAATTTACATTACATACATAATGATTTAATTAACAATGGTTATTTTTTTGGGATTGTAATAATTTTTAAAGAATATAAATTATAATTAAAAATCTATTATAGTCCTAACACCTGATGAGGTTCAATAAAATTAGACTGAAAAGTCGTGAAATGAGTTTCATTGATAAAGAGACTACTTCTTACTGGTTGCCATCTCTTGTCATTGATCTCATTGTTAATCACAGCCACTTCAACATTCAACAAGCTATGCTTATTCAATTAATTACAAAAAGTAGTTAGGCCTACAATCGGCGCCACAAGTGCTTGATTTGATGTGAACTAGCAGCTTAAAGAGTTATATGGACCCTGTTATGCAATAGTGTGTCAAGCGCCAAAAATTAAAAATTGAGTTAAGCACGGAATATTGTTTCAAATGCTATAATTAATAGTATTTTTTATGAAATATGTCCTAAAAAAATTTATATTTAATGTTACTTGCACAAGTGACAAAAAAAATTATATATAATCAAATGAAAACAAAAAAAACTTTAATGTTGATTTTCTCAAATCTCCGTAGCTGGCGCTTGACACACTAATGCGTAACAGGGTCCATATAGCCTTGAGCTTAGTCGACAAAACCAATACAGATATAGGCCCTACTTAAAACAAATAAATCATCTTTTTGTAATGAATCTGAAGGGGAAAAGCTACTTTTATGACAACACCTCCGACGGCTAAGCATTTTGGTTGCCTAAGCACAAGGCTCCACTTTGCTCTCGGGCATTGGTGTAGTTGATAGCGGATACCCAATGGCTTATAAAATTATGCCCTGGAATATATGGCGCGACTGTATTTGGGAACCGCTAGTTTACAATAGGCCTATTGTAAAAATTCTGGATTTACCCCACCACTAATTTTTAAGTTATAAATGTTTTTTCAAAAAATTTCAGATAATTCTGTGCTATAATTTTAAAATTTAAGATTATTTAAATATATTTTTTTAATATACTGAGAATATTTACTGACCAGGGCTTCTTGATAAATCTATCACAGGAATTAATAAAAATAAATAGCCTATTAATCAACCAACCCAAATAAATATAAATTGCTAAGCTATTTATATATCAAAGAATAAGCTATTTTTGCCTGTTTTTATTTGCACAGTGGATTTATGTAACACCCATAGGTTACTACTAACAAAAAAAAAATTTCGAAAATGAAATCAGAATGATTGTAAATTTATTGTTTCCCGTTTATAATATCAATGGCCTTTAAATTTGAATAAATAATTCTTAAAGATCTAACAGATTCTCAATAAATTTTAAAAAAATGTTAAAGAAAAAAAATGTCTGGGTGTGCCATTAGTGAGGATATAAATTAGGTAATAATGAATTGAATGGAGCTAGGTAACAATTGAGTAACTATAAAATACTTCATTCTTGTTGAATTTTTTTTAGCTGATATTAAAAAAATTTATTACAATATTATTTCTATTTTTATACTATCGATGAAGGACAATTATGACAATTGTATTCCCATTTTTATTCAAATAGACCAAACTAATGTGGTACTTTATTTGAAACCTCAAGTGAATTAATCTATTTTCAAAAGAATTCCCGATGAGCTAGAGGTGTGAAATTTCCGAAAAATAAACCAAAACCAGTGGCTAAGATCAAAAATATATTTATCTTTTCTTCCTCAGTCAAATTTTGGCTTCTTTTTCTTATTTTTCCTAAGTCAATATTCATTTAAATTACAATGTTGATTTGTCCAATTATTTGTATTAATTCTATATGAATCTTATTAAGAACGATCAAAACAAATTAGTTTGACATTATACATATATTTCTTAATGCCCACCAGATGTCAGCTTAATGCAATAAAATGGCGGAGTTTTTGCCATGTTGCCAAACTTTATTTGTTTAAATTTGATATTAGTTAATGTTCAGTTTAAATGTGTTAATGAATAGAACGTTTACTAAAATATATATTAATAACAGTCAGGGCCGGCGCAAGCTATTCTGCCGCCCTAGGCAAGATATTTTTTTTGCGCCCCCCCCCCCCCAAAAAAAAAACATTAAAAATTTAATTTGCCGCCCCCTCCTTAAAATTTTCCCTGATCTCAAAAATTTTTCTGCGAAAATTTTTTTTTTGCGGAACCAAAACTTTTTCCCGTGTGCCGCCCGCGGAACATTTTCTCTTGCGCGGAACCAAAATTTTTTCCAGCCCGAAAAAATTTTTTACCTTTTTTTTTAGAGAGACGAAATTTTTGCCGCCCGCGGAACCTAATCTTTTCGAGTACCGCTTGCGGAACCAAAATTTTTTTTTTATTTTGACATTTTTGCCGCCCTCTCCAGGTTGCCGCCCTAGGCCTAATGGACGCGCCGCCCCTGATAACAGTTGATTAATTAAAAGTAGAAACCGACCGAATATTCGGTTTCGGTTACGGTTTCGGCCGAAACTAAGATTGAGGCCGAAATTCGGTTTCGGTTGAAAATCTTGTTTCGGTCGGACCCTAATTAAAAGGCTTTTCAAATATTCTTTTATGAATTAGACGGCATATGTTTACTGCTTGAAACTATGGTTATTTTTCAAATTTTTATTTCATATTTGGATATTTTACGGTATAAGACCAATTTGCGGGACCCACTTTTTTTGGACTCAAGGGACCTCAAAACATATATAAATATTCATCAAAATCTCAACCATGGGCGTACCCAGGATCAAATCTAGGGGGGGGGGGCATAGTCAGATCATGGTCGTCCAGGGGGGGGCAGATCATGGTCGTCCAAATTGTGACATAGCTATTTTTTATATAGAGAGGTAAAGCCTTCCAATTAAAGGCCTAAAAACCCTCGAGCCCTAACAAAAAGAATCATTCCCCGTCGCCATCCACCAATTTTGTTTCGTTTCATCACTTTATAAACAATTAATTTTTTTTTGTTGCTTCTAGGGGGGGGGGCAGCTGCCCCTCCCTGCCCCTCGCTGGGTACGCCCATGATCTCAACATCGAATTTTTGACATGATCGCAATACTTTCTCTATATATTTCATATATAGGGTAAGAGAAAGTAAAAATTGGCATGTTTAAAATATTAAAATTAAATTATTGATAGTTAACATCGTATAAAGTTTCATTAAAAAAAAAGAAAATCTGAATGAATGAATATAAATTTATTAATATATTGTTTCCCATTTAAAATATCAATAGCCAATAAATTTGAATTTATAATCCTTAAAAGACCAGCAGAATCATGATAAATTACATCTCTTCTTGGATTTTGGTTAGTCACGCGACAGAACAAACAGGTAGTGAGCGAATGCTCGACGTTGTTCGTTCTTGCTTGTACTTTCACCTGACAGTTTGGCGACCTGTGGATCTATGACAGGTTTGGGTCACGGCGACATCTCCAGTGACCAGGTCAATATTAGGAGAAACCTCCGGAAGGACCATAAATGAAAAAAAAAACGTGAATTAATTAATTTATAGGTTTTCTACTAGAGAAAAAGAATTCGCCATCGAACGAAATTCCGCCAAGGGCACGAAACAAAAAACTAGCTTCATAAATTAGATATTTTATAGATTTAAATTATCTAGAAATTATTTTTAAAATTCTATCATATAAAAAAAAGAAAAAATTTGTTACCGGTATGAATAATTTCAAATTAAAAAAATCTGATGACTGATTCCACAGCACACAACTTTCTTTTACCTTCGGTAATTGAAAGTTGTGTTCTGTGCTCACACCAGATTTTTTGTGTCAACATATATTTAGTTCCCGACAGTACGGCGGGACATTTGAATTCAAGATGTAAAATGTACAAACATAGGAAAATATTTTGTTACTATGGCAACCATTTCTTCTATCTTTCCTATGAAGTATAAGAGTAAAGTGGTCTTCAAAAGATTTCAATGAGAAAATGAAAATATACATTTTAAAGAGAACTTAAAAAATAATTGATTTTTGAAATTTAAACAAAATTGTTGTAGCGAATATATTAAAAGAAAAAGAAATACATTAATATATAAGCATTTTTTGTGAAAATAGACAAATTTAGATAACAAAAAATTTAACTAAAATTTGTCTTTGAGGGGGGGGGAGGGGTGTATGGGTGTATGTTTTGTTCAAGACCGAAAAGTTTTGCTCAATTCCAACTCACACCAATTGAGCAAAACGCTCAATGGCAAAACATTTTGTCAAATGCCAACGCACACCGTTTTCGAACAAAACCTTTTGCTCAATACCAACGCACACCGATTGAGCAAAACGCTCAATGGCAAAACATTTTGTTCAATGATGTCGAACCATGACCAAGTGTGTTTTGATTCCTCGGTGTGCGTTGACCCGTAGAAAAGCATTGTAAAAACACGATTAGTCAAAAACGTTTTGCCAAAAAGCGTTTTTGCTCAATTGGTATGCGTTCAGCCTAAACGATACTGTATTTGTAATAATTTATATATATTGGGGTCCAGGCATTTTTATTTAAGCCATTTGGTATCCAAATGGCTTAAATAGAATCATCGAACTGACTGGGATCCGAACCCGCAACCCTTTGTATAGAAGGCCAGCACGCTAACTCCTACACCAAGCCCGAGGGTAGGGTAGGAATATTTTGAAAGTCACCAAGCTCACCAAGCCAACAGCCACCAAGATCTCTGTTGTTGATAAGCAATGCTGCATCTTGGGATAGGTTGGTCCGTGAAGAACATTCGCCTGAAACCATTGATACAAAATTATTTCCAATAACCTATGTCAATTTGTCAATTCTGAGTGTAATTCAAATTAAACAAAAGCCAAGAGATTTATAGATCTAACAATATCATAAAATATGATGCTTAATGGTTTTTTTTTTTAAGTACTCTATTAAAATATGTATATTGAATATAAAATTATGTACTTTTTAGATGTTAGCGGTTCTTCTTCTTTTATGACCTAAAAAATTTAAAAAAAATGGCATGATTCGATAAAACTAATTTATCATCTCAGCTAGTGAGTGAGAGAAAAAAAAATTGCTTGTTGTCTATACTTAGCTCTATATAACATCAAATTAGATCCAAGTTGAGACATTCCGCATTGCTCACTTGAAATTATATCTATATATTAATGAAGAAGAAGAGTGGGGGACCGAATTCTAAGAAATCTTTTGCCTCCTGGTTCAGAGAGACGAAGAAAGAAAGAAAGAGAGGGAGAGAGAGTTGTTGCATTTCGAGACAAGAATTCAGGATGAGTTTAAATATTATGAATGAATGAAAACCTCGTAAAAAAAAGTGACTTTTGGAACGCGCGCGCCTCCATAAGAAACTCGTTCTACTTGTAATATTTTATTTCGTTATTAAAATAATCAATTATAAGTATGCAGTAAAATAGTTATTAGAAATTAATGTTTCTATAACAGTCTATAAAAACGTTTTGGAATTGTCGGTCGAGGTAAAAAAAAAAAATAAAAATTAACCAACTCATAAATCGTCGTCCGGCCAAATTTTATGAGCAAGAGAAAGCTTAGGTTCATACAATCAATCAATCGAAATAAATGTAGAGGGAATATGATATGAGTCTATAGATTGTTTTGACAAATTATTCAAACTTTCGTTGCAAATGGAAACGAAATGTTTTGAGTTGTTTCACTTAGCGCCAAACAGAACAGGTTACATACCTAATTCGTAGGCAATTCTATCCATTAATTAATCAATCCAAGAGCTTTTTTTATATTTATCGAAACTATTAATAATCATTTCAAAGTTGGATAGGATACATGTAAATATAAATAACATGTTGTTCCACTCTGATTAAATATAGAACAAAAAGAATGGATAAGTTCCATTTACTCGTAATCTACGAATGTAGCCATTAATACTGAATATATTAGAAAGTGTATTTGGAGCAGGAGGGAGGGAGTCATTCAAATCTTTTGTGAGTAGGTATGTTATGAAGATATTATTTTTGGGAAGCTTTTTTTTTTACTTCCTCTTACCTATGTATTAATATAGGGCCTATATAGAGAAAGTATTGGATTAATGTCAAAAATTCGATGTCGAGATTTTGATGAATATACAAGTTTTGAGCTCCCTTGAATCTAAAAAAGTGGTTTGCGCAAAATGGTCTGTCTGTGTGTGTGCCTGTGTTCAATTTTAAGCATGAAGGATTTAATATACGAGGGTGGAATTTTATATTCAAGTTAGACACCCCCCTGGAGCGTGAAAATAAGCTTTTAATCAAATTCGGCCAAAGAGTACTAGTACTTTGTAGCTTTACAGTTTTTTCGAATTTCTCAAAATTCACTCCAACGCTTTGTATTAGAGGGACTGAAATTTTAAAATTTGTAGTAAGTTGAGTAAATTGAGTAGTAAGTTAGTCAATAATAGATCTTAATTAATACCGCAAGATTAGATATGTTAATTAAGTAAATTGAGAAATAATTTGTAATATAATAATAATTTCAAAGATGAAGTTTGGAGAAAGAAGTTTATTCTTAGTATTAAAAACCTATCTTTATTTTAATGAAACAAAACACTAATTTATGAAATTTCAAGTACGATACAAAATTAAATTAGTCATCTTTATAAAGCAGTGGTTTTCAACATTTTCTGAAGTACAGAACAGTTTTACACAATTTTTTTTTTTTAGCCAATATTAATTAATTAATTAAGACTCCATCCATATTGAGTGAGGGTCATTAAGGGGCGAGTCTCGAAAAACCGTTATTAGCCGATTCAGAAGCTGGTTAATCTAGGCGGCAAGAGATGGCGTTAGTTCTTTCCCTAGTGAAACAAGCATTTTAGTCCATTTCATTCGAAAAATTTCAGCAAATTAATTAAAGGTAAAAAACTAATTATTCATTAACACAATGATTACTAATTTAATTATCTATAAGATATAGACCGATTTTTTACTTTCTCTTACCTATGTATATATGTAATATATATATATAGAGAGAAAGTATTGGATTCATGTCAAAAATTCGATGTCGAGATTTTGATGGATCTTCACGTTTTGAGGTCCCCTGAATCCAAAAAAGTGGTTTTCGCGACATGGTCTGTCTGTGGGTGGGTGTGTGGGTGGGTGTGTGTTTAATTTTAAGCATGAAGGAATTGATCTAGGAGGCTGAAATTTTTTATTTAAGTTAAACACCTCCCGGGACCGGAAAAATAAACTTTTAATCAAAACCGGCCAAAGAGTACTAGTACTTTACTGATGTACTTTTTCAGTATTTTTCGATTTTCTCAAAATTTGCTCCAACGATTTTTTTTTAAATTCAAAAATCAATTATTTTTTAGATTCTCTTTAAAATGTATATTCTCATTTTGTGATTGAAATCTTCTGAAGACCACTTTACTCTTGTATTTCATAGGGAAGATAGGAGAAATGGTTGCCATGGTAACAAAATATAAATATTTTCCCATACTTATAAATTTTACATCTGAATTCATATGTTCCGTACTGTCGGGAACTAAATATATGTCGACACAAATAATCTGGTGTGACAAGCACAGAACACAACTTTCGATTACCGAAGGTAAGAGAAAGTTGTGTGTTGTGCGCCAGTCACACCAGATTTTTTAATATCTTTTAGTTAATGTGATTAATCTAAAAAAAATTTTTTTTTTTTCGAAAATCTAAAAAAGGACTTCTATAAGTTGTAAGATATTTTAAATAGCTTTAATTAAAAAAAAATTGAGGTCGATAGCTTCAAAATTGTGACCGCTGAAACCTCTCAAAATCAGCACCTCGAGACGCACACCTTAATAAAAATCATTAGAGCGAATGTGAGAAAATCGAAAAAAATCTGAATAAGTACATCAGTAAAGTACTAGTACTTTTTGGCCGATTTTGATATTTTGAGCCTCAAGGGGTCTAAATTTTGACCAACACTTTAATATATATATATATATATATATTAACATATATATAGGTAAGAGAAAGAAAAAATGATAATTTTGAACTTGAATTATAAAAAAAAAACTCGACATCGAATTTGTGACTTTGTGAATGCAATACTTTCTCTCTACATATTTCATATATAGAGTAAGAAGAGAAAGTAAAAAAAAAATCACCAAATCAAAATTTATTATTTAAAAAAGATCTAAAGTGTATTGACATCAGGGTTCAACTGGCAAAGTTGCTAGATACCGGTCAATCTCAAATGCCAGATAGTAGAACGAGCAAAAATAAAGTAAAGAAAGCAGAATTTAATTCCTCTCCTCTGAACGAGTGTTTGGGCGACAATTTCTCTTGCACAGTGGGCTTCGTCACGCGCCAGGCATTATCTCTCTGTGCATGTTTTATTTATAAGGCAAGCATCACGTGGCTTTTTGTTTGAGCGCGCGCCCGTAATAACATGGTAATTATAGTAGTGATTGTGGCCGTTGAATGGAGGGCGCAGGATACCCTAGTACCAGTATGTATACATACACCAATACGCATAGCATGTGTGTGTGTATGCGAGTCGCATTTCCAAAGTAATCTCGCCGATGGAGAGCATTATTTGCTGAGCTTTGGCGTTGACAGCCTCCTCCCCCTCAGACAATGACAGGAGTGGCCAGAGGATGGTTGCTTGTCCTTTCTTAAACCGTCTCCACCCGAATCCGACCATCTCTCAGCTAATTATCCTACTTATTAAATCAACAAGTACAAGGCGGGAGTGAAAATTTCTTTTTTGTTTTGTAAATAAATAAAAAAAACGAGCTCTAAAAAATTTCATTTATGTATTTTATGATCTTTAAATGAAATTAATTATTCTAATTTTTTGTTTAAAAATATAGACAACGAAGTTGCAAAATTTTAAACTGGTTAATCTAACCAATATGTAATTTTCAATTTAATTATTTTGCTACAATATATACCTGTATACAGGTCCTTATTTATCTCCACGCCTACTAGAGTTCTTGTTCATTGAATTTATTTAATAAAAGGGAGGAGATTGAGAGCCTGATGAATCCGCCACTGTATCACTGTATATATATAGGCCTATGCTGGTATATAGTAATAGTAGGGCCTACGTAAGAGAAAAGTAATATATTGTAAAAATTATGATACCCAATTTTTAAAAGTATCGTTACTATTATTAAACAGATGGTGAATAATAAATAGTATTTTTTTAGTTGACTTTTCGGTTATATGTCATGAGCTTCTTCAGTATTTAAAAAATTATTAAATATTTCTGGAGTTTCCGAATATCTTGTGCTCTTGTTTAGATGCTAAAATATATAATTATATCCATGTATTCCATCAATTGCAATAGTATTGAGACTAGAGCCCGGTAGTTAGGCAGCCAAAATGGCACACGCACACTTAAGCTTTCTTGGCTGTGTGAGAAATACCTTTTTCAAAGCAGACAGTAGGCTAAACGATCCTTTTTTTGTTCGGCCTACTGTCTCCTTTGAAAAAGGTATTTCTCACACAGTTAAGAAAGCTTGAGTGTGCGTCTGCCATTTGGGCTGCCTAACTACCGGGCTTTAGACTCAATACTATTGCAATAGATGCTACGTGAGTATTGTAATTTAGTTGTTGATGTGTGATATTTGTTTATTTTACTTTCTCTTAACTATGTATATATGTAATATATATAGAGAGATAAAGTATTGGATTCATGTCAAAAATTCGATGTCGAGATTTTGATGGATCTTCACGTTTTGAGGTCCTCTGAATCCAAAAAAGTGGTTTTCTCGACATGGTCTGACTGTCTGTGTGTCTGTCTGTCTGTGAACAAAATATCTCAAGAACGAAAAAGCTAGGAGGTTGAAATTTTATATTTAAATTAGATACCCCTCTGGGACGTGACACGAAGCTTTTGAACAAAATCGACCAAAGAGTACTAGTACTTTACTGATGTACTTTTTCAGTTTTTTCGATTTTCTCAAAATTTGCTCCAACGATTTTGTTAAAATTCATAAATCAATTATTTTTTAGGTTCTCTTTATAATGTACATTCTCATTTTGCCCTTGAAATGTTATGAAGATCCTTTACTCTTGAACTTCATAGGAAAGATAGGAGAAATGGTTGCAATGGTAACAAAATATAAATGTTTTCCTCCGTTTATAAATTTTATATATAACGGCGGACCAGCAACACCAGATTTTTTCATTTAAATACGACACTTACGGGCAAGGGAGCGTACAAGTATTACGTAACGCAATTTGGGGGGAGGGGGGTCTCGTAAAACGTTACCATGCGTTACAAGGGGGGAGGGGGGTTGGACAACGGACAACGCGTTACGTAACTGATATTTTAGCGACTTTCCGATATTTTGCGTAATTTTTAGATAAAAATGGCCACTTGAGCGTTTCGTAACGTCTGGGGGGGGGTCAAAAATCTTCAAAAATTGCTTTGCGTAATACTTGTACGCTCCCCAACCGCCTGATTTAAAGACTAATTTTAAACTCCTGAAGCACTCATGCAAGTGACCGAAACGTCGACTTAAAAAATACTATTTATTATTATTAAATGCAACCATCATCTGTTTAATAATTTTACTATTGTTTGTTAGTTTATTCTTATAAAAAAAATACATATTAGAAGTTAAGCATTATAGAACATGTCGACAGGTGAATGGGAGACCATGACCATGCAAACACATGGGGGCCAAAGGCAACAGGTGTCAGTAAGGAGAAGTAAAGAAAGAGAGAGGAGAGAGTTGCAACAAGACAATGCGGGAGGTGCGATGCTATCAGATGCAAGGCGCAAGGCAAAGGAGCCTAAGGCCTTTGCGGTGAAAGGCCCCCACCCCCGCCATAACGGCGCGTGCCAAATTGGAAGCCTAACAGGGGTCACAGGGCCAGGCTTTTACTTCTACGGGCCATTTTGCCGATCTTTCCACTGATTATTTTTCTATTATAAGAATACACTTTATCAATTTTTTAATATTACCACCTTTTTTAGGTAAATGGTTTTCTAATATAATCCCGGAAGCTTTCAAAAGAGATGGACTAATTATTTATTATATTGCACATGCTAGTTTATGCAATCATCGAAAACTAAAATTGATCCAGTGATAACAAAAGACTTACATAAAAGGGGTCGTCCACAAATTACGTAACGCCTTTTTTGACGATTTTCTAGTCCCTCTCCTGTCACAGTTAGTCACATAAAACCACCCTACAAATATTATGTCACAACATAGAACTACCACCCCCCTCCTACTGAATAAAATTTCTTATTCAAAATTCATATCATTATCCTTTTTTTTTTTTTTTTTTTTTTTTTTTGTAAATTTTTCTCATGACACAAATAACCACTCCATTTTTCCCTGTTGTGAAAGTCATTCGATTCGACCTCCGGGTCCTCCATCTTTAGTAACGTTTTGGCCAGACCCCTCCCCCTCCCCTTAACGCGTTGGGTAATATGTGGACGACCCCAAAGATAATATTTAGTGAACAAATGATATTTTTTTTTTTTTTTTAAGGTCTTTTTCGGCATCTAAGGCCATTTAGACCCCATCCCTATTTATTTCAATTGACATTTTGGTTAAGTATCTGCACTTTCTTCTGTTTAAAAGGGACAAGTTTTTTTTTTATACAATGAAAAAAATAAATATAATTCCAAAGAGTCGTTATATAATTTTAGGGTCCGACCAAAACAAGATTTTCAACCAAAACCGAATATTCGGCCTCAACCTTAGTTTCGGCCGAAACCGAAACTTGTATTTCCTATAAAAAAATTTTTTTAATTAACTGGCCGAAACCGAATATTTGGTTAGTTTCTATATAATTTCAACAATTGTTGGATAATATTGGATCAAAGGCAAATGAGGAAAAATTTGTTGAATAAATGTCTATTCTTTTAGTTTTAAAGAAGCTCCTTCTTCTTCTTCTTCTGTTCTCGCCTTATTCCCGCGATGAGGGATCGGCGGACCTCACTTTCTCCTTCCAACCCTATCATGCGTTTTTGCGGCCGGAGGAAATAGGACAGGCCCGCCCGTCGCACGGTCTGACGCCTGTTGAAAAGAGGAAGGAAGAGACAGACATACAAAGAACTGAATGCCTGTCCCAGCTCGTGGTCGCCATCCACGTACCCTCAAGATGTGGACCTCTAAGCGAAGTTTTGAAGAAGCTCCACTAAACTAAAAATCTCGTTTATATGTATATAGATTTGAAAAATTTCGGGGGCTCGCCCCCCCCCCCCCTTATTTACGCCCCTGATTTTTATACAACAAGCTCTTAGCCAGTAGTGTTATAAGATAATAATTAATATTTATTTTAATACTAAAGAAGAAAATTAATTTTCTTTAGAAATATCAAATTTCTTTGTTGTTTGCAATAAAAAATAAATTTTCATTAAGTCAACATTAGGCAATAATATCCCTCTGAATTTTTACAAGACAACAATAAAAATAGGTTACTACTATAATATTTTTTCAAGTCAAATTAGTGATACAGGTTATATAAAATTAATGTTTAATATGAATTGATTTTTACAATACAAGGCAATGGAAATAAAAATTGTTATTTTATGTTGCATAATTTCCTTGTTAGTGACCAGCAAAACATCATTGTCAAACAGAAAACAATTAAACTCTCATTTGGCAAGGTGATCAACATCCTTGGCTAGGGCGTTGTCCGCAAAATCGGGAGGCAGTTCGTTATCACGAGATTTATTTAGGCCTGGCGTTAGATAGATAGGGGCAGGAATAGACTTGTGGAATTTCAATTGCAAAATGTTGCCGATGCTGAAGGCACTCAAGAAAAATTACGAAAGTTGTTCACTTGATGGCTGGAAAAGTATTTGTCTAAATTAGACTTCACATTTTGTTTGTAAATATTTTGGCAGCCTAAATTCTTTGAAAAATGTTTTATTTTCTTAAAGAAAAAAATGTGTTTTATTTATATAGGGTGGGGCGCGGGAACTTCCTTATTTTAAACAAATATATCCGCTCAATATATTGAAAGAGTCGAATTCTGAAGTTTTGGACCAAAATTTGTCCAGCATTTCCGTGTCGATCTTGGCGATAGCATCACGAATATTGTTCTTCAGCAGATCCAGAGTTTTCAGACGACACCAAGGTTATGAGATATACTCATAAAAAAAATATATCACACGATGATAAATCTGGCGAGAGCGCTGACACATTCTCAAAACTAAACTTTAACTTTATCACCTTGTAATTTTTTTAATAGGTATATCTCATATCCTTGGTGTCGTCTGAAAACTCTGGATCAGCTGAAGAACGATATTCGTGATGCTATTGCCAAGATCGACACGGAAATGCTGGCCAAATTGGTCCAAAACTTCAGATTTCGACTCTCAATATATTGAGCAGAACGGTGGCCCTCTTCAAGATATCATTTTCAAAAGGCAATGAAAAAAAAGTTTAAATGTATCACTATGTATAAAAAAAATAAATTAAAATGATACCTTCAATACTTTTTGTTTTATCATTGTTTAAAATAAGGAAGTTCCCGCGTAGCACCCTGTGTTTATTTACACCCTAAGATATCTTCATAGAAAATCTCACTACCCTAAACCACCTAACGCCAGAAAATCAGTTATACTTGTAGTTTTCTCCTATACTACTAGTATATAGGTCTATACTGCTATATACTAGTAAACTCTAAAAGTTCTATGGGCCATAGCAGCCGTAACCAGGACTAAAAATTAAAATAACAAAAAAAAAAAAAAAAAAACAGCTATCGATTTCGAGAAATTAAAAAAACGAACTTCTTAATTAACAGTTATCTCAGCCAAAAACATCGGAGATGCAAAAAGGGAGCGCCTCGCATTATTTTTGCCTAGCGTCGAGGTGAAATCAAAAAAATGCGCCTCGCTTTTCTGATTTATATAAAAGCGAGGAAATATTTTCACTTAAATAAAACCCCTACAGAATTTTATTTGTTTCATATATCCTCGCTTTTATATAAATCAGAAAAGCGAGGCGCATTTTTTTGATTTCACCTCGACGCTAGGCAAAAATAATGCGAGGCGCCCCTTTTTGCATCTCCGATGTTTTTGGCTGAGATTTCACTTCTTTTTGTGAAATATTACATGAAAATATTATTTATTAATTTTTGTTTATTAAATATTAAGTTATCCCATGAATAGATCTTTTAATATGCATTCCAAACAGTAAAAATTAAATACATCGTTTGGTATCCATTCGAAACGATAAACATAGGATTTTACCAAATTTTATAAAATTTTAGGTTTTTTATTTTTGTTATGTTGGTAGATTGTAAATACTTCGTTTGGTATTCATTCGAAACGATAAACATAGGATTTCACCAAATTTTATAAAATTTTAGGTTTTTTATTTTTGTTATGTTGGTAGAATGTAAATACATCGTTTGGTATCCATTCGAAACGATAAACATAGGATTTCACCAAATTTTATAAAATTTTACGTTTTTTATTTTTGTTATGTTGGTAGAATGTAAATACATCGTTTGGTATCCATTCGAAACGATAAACATAGGATTTCACCAAATTTTATAAAATTTTAGGTTTTTTTATTTTTGTTATGTTGGTAGAATGTAAATACATCGTTTGGTATCCATTCGAAACGATAAACATAGGATTTCACCAAATTTTATAAAATTTTAGGTTTTTTATTTTTGTTATGTTGGTAGAATGTAAATACATCGTTTGGTATCCATTCGAAACGATAAACATAGGATTTCACCAAATTTTATAAAATTTTAGGTTTTTTATTTTTGTTATGTTGGTAGATTGTAAATACTTCGTTTGGTATTCATTCGAAACGATAAACATAGGATTTCACCAAATTTTATAAAATTTTAGGTTTTTTATTTTTGTTATGTTGGTAGAATGTAAATACATCGTTTGGTATCCATTCGAAGCGATAAACATAGGATTTCACCAAATTTTATAAAATTTTAGGTTTTTTATTTTTGTTATGTTGGTAGAATGTAAATACATCGTTTGGTATCCATTCGAAACGATAAACATAGGATTTCACCAAATTTTATAAAATTTTAGGTTTTTTATTTTTGTTATGTTGGTAGATTGTAAATACTTCGTTTGGTATTCATTCGAAACGATAAACATAGGATTTCACCAAATTTTATAAAATTTTAGGTTTTTTATTTTTGTTATGTTGGTAGAATGTAAATACTTCGTTTGGTATTCATTCGAAACGATAAACATAGGATTTCACCAAATTTTATAAAATTTTAGCTTTTTTATTTTTGTTATGTTGGTAGCACTCCTTCTTATCACGTTAATCTATTTCTATCTGAATGGATCTATCCTAAAAAATTTTTGTTCCATTAGGGATGAAAATTACTAATAATAATATATATGTTCCTAGATGACGTCATCAGGGAGCAAAATAGTTAGAATTGTCTTTTCGCCATATTAAAGATAGGACAAATTTGAAATTTTGAATACCTCTCAAAAAGTCACTTTTGATCCAAAATGAAATTTTATATCAAAGGTATCGGGTTTTTGATAGTATCTATTTGTATTTTAAATTTCATCCTAATCGGTCCAGCAGGGAAACCTGTAGCTTTGTCTAAAAATTTGAAAATTGAAGAAAAGAATGAAAAAAAAAAAAAGGAAAAATAAGAGACTAACTTTTGACCTTCCGAAATCGGCAAAATCTCAACTTTGAGCCTCTGCCATTCTTTTTGGGACTGGAATTTTTTTTTGAATTTGTGCTCAAAATAATCCTTATTTATTCTAGTTTAATATAAAAAAAATTTGGCTCCTCTTAAAAACTTTTCGAGATATTCGCCCAGAAAGAGAAAAGTTTCTCAAAAAAACTTTTTCACGTCCCTATCTTTTATTAAGGATTTAAAATCATTCTTGATAATATAGTCTAGGGACGACTCGTCCATCTAAATGCAATGGGCCATTGGCATCTATTGGAATATCAACTAAATGGTAGTATTAAGTGTTTCTTTGCTTTCTTTTGCTTTTCACATGCTCGGCGACGAGTCGCTCCCGCGACTCTTGATGTTGAGAAAGACTTTTTTCTATTTCATTTAAGCTCTTTTTCGGATGCTTTATTATTTCTTTCATCGAAGTCCTGTTTTTTGCCATTGTCGTCCGAGGAGATAAATTTAAAAATTTAGACTTCCTATTTATATAACAAGTTATTTATATTAGTTATAAACAAACAATAAAATGTGATCCATTAAAATTTTTCTCATCTTCTCTTTTGTTAATATTTTCTGATTAATATTTATATAAGAAACATGTTTTGATAAATTTTAGTACAAGTATTTCTTGTTTAGTCTATAAATTAAAATGCCATGTTAAACTAATTCATATTAATATTTTTCTTATAAATTTTCTGGGCAAGAATCAAAATTAAACATTATCATTAACATTAAATTACAACTAACATGAAGTATTTAGTGCAAATAAAATTAATTCGCATTAAAAGAAAGAATTTGAATTTAATACAATAGTATTGTTTTGTTGTAATTACATTTGCACAAAAGTTGGCTAAGCCATGTTTTAGCCCAAAAAGCAGTTTTATAATCTTACTAGAGGTGGTAGGGCTGCCTTCGGCCTACCCCTCTAGGCCATGGCGGGAGCCGTCTTTGGATATATCTAAGATACTTTTCTTATATAATATTTTAATTACCCGAAGCAATCGTCGCCGGATACCGAAAATACCCGATGACTTCCGAAGGTTTAATTCTTCGGATAGTCTTCGGGTATTTTCGGATTGCGGCGACGATTGCTTCGGGTAATTAAAATATTATATAAGAAAAGTATCTATATAGGGCGGTTGGGTGGTATGCTGACCGCCGAAGAGGCAACATCTCATCATAAAATTCATGTGCCTATAAACAATCCAAGACCTCCAATTCCCCATTAAGATTCAATAATTCATTCGAAATGATAAATAATATCATGAATTCATAATAATTTAAGAATTCCTGTTCCCTATTAAAAGCTAAGAAATTTTTTTTTTTTAAAGAAAAATAATAGACACAAAAGTGACATATACCCCCTTATAATCACTCACCGGCAGCCGGTGAGATACTAATTAATCCTAGAATATATCCTTCCTTATAAATGGATACCGCGGTCGCCACATATCCGAATATTTCCGCCCCGGGGCCCTTGGGGTTCAGGGATATACGGTATTTTAAAAATATTTTTGTGTATGGAGGAGAGGGATATTTAAAGATGACCACCCCCTCCAAGAAAAAAAAATTCAATATAAGGCCCCCTCTTCTAGTTCCGCCCCAGGCCCCCAACTTCCTCGGTACGCCTCTGCACGGACTTCTCTAGAAGATTCTTTATTGTTTGCAAAAAACCGCATTCAAATCGACTTAGGGCCGGTCTTTTCATGTTTGGGTAGTTAGCGAAGTGTCTGTTAAAGTGCTTTTTTTGTAGTGCAGAAACCCTCTTCATTTTTATTCTTATAGTAAAATATATGACATCCCATCATTTTATTTAAAAAAGAAGTAGATATATTTGTTATTTTTATTTTGATTCAACTTATTTTATCAATAAAGTGATGAGATGTGATATATTTTACAATATGCAAAAGGTTAGGTCCACTGGTAACTGAGGCAGCCATTTGCTTTTTATTTGCATAACCCAGCCTTGGAGTATATGTATATGTATATATGTTGAATTTTTTGCCAAGCTCTCTGTTAAATTAGTCGGAGCCAAAAGCTCTGGGTACGATTTAGCAAAGGGGTGATATTAGGAACACAAGGCTGGCAACAGCTTCGTAACTTCACGCATAAAAATAACAGAGGCATTCTTCAATCTATCCCTTTTTTTTGTTATTATTCATTTTATGTCAGTCAGGATTATATTTCTAGGATATTTGGCAAGGTGTTGAAGATGATTATTTGAATATATTCTAATAGCCGAGTTGAAACCATGTTCGAGGGTTGGCCAACTCCCTCTGGCGCACTCTGGCGAGAAGAGCTTCAACTAAAGCATTTCAAATTTTAAATTTTAGTAAAAAAAATAATTTTTTTAAAATTAATTATTTTAACTTATAATATTTATTTGAATTAATTTCAATTTTTATTTTTAATAATTTTTATATTTTATGTCTTTATTAAGTAGAAAACTTCAAAAAACCTTTAATACTGAAGGGAGTTCATTCCCTGGAACAGGGTTTCTGCATTGCACACTACCCATAGGTTAACGTGCTACCCAAAGATGAAAAGACCGGCCCTTAGTGGTTTTCAAGATATATCAATTTCAACTTTAAGTTAACGAGATTACTCTGGTTAAGCATAAATTAAAAAATTAGGTGTTGGCTGTGTCTTCTACACAGCCGGTGGCTTTTTAACGTGACAACGTCTTTTGCTTGACTTCAAAAAAATTTTTTTTCTCTTACCTATATTGAAATATAAAGAGAGAAAGTATTGTTTTTGTTTTTTTTTTTACTAGTAGTTTGTTTTCATAAATAAACATGTTCAAACATTTTCATTGAAACAATATATGACAGAGGTGGCCAAACTTTTATCCATTAAGGGCGACATATGCTTAAAAATGAGGTTTTTCGAAAAAAAAAAATTAATTTTGGAGTTAAGTACTCGGGATTTTTTTATTTATTCTATTAGAGGTTATCTTTCTGCACCAAATGACATCTCATTTAGTCTGATCTGATTAGCCGTTCGGAAACTACAGGGGTTTAAAATTTCGAAAAACGAAATCCCGCCGAGTGCTCTCATGCGGTAAAATGACGTCATATCAAAAAAAAGAAAAAACACCCCGGGGGTATTGAACCACTCTTTCTAAAACTATATTTAGATTTAATGTAGCTTTTATGGTCAAGTCGCTATGCATTGCACAAGTAGGGCTATTTTTCGATATTTTTTTGTCTAAAAAATGAGGTTTTTCGAGAAAAAAACCAATTTTTGAGTTAATTACTCGGGATTTTTTTATTTATTCTATTAGAGGTTTTCTTTCTGCACCAAATGACATCCCATTTAGTCTGATCTGATTAGCCGTTCGAAATCTACAGGGGTTTAAAATTTCGAAAAACGAAATCCCGCCGAGTGCTCTCATGCGGTAAAATGACGTCATATCAAAAAAATGAAAAAATAACCTCTGGGTATTGAACCACTCTTTCTAAAACTATATTTAGATTTAATGTAGCTTTTATGGTCAAGTCGCTATGCGTTGCACAAGTAGGGCTATTTTTCGATATTTTTTTGTCTAAAAAATGAGGTTTTTCGAGAAAAAAACCAATTTTTGAGTTAATTACTCGGGATTTTTTTATTTATTCTATTCGAGGTTTTCTTTCTGCACCAAATGACATCCCATTTAGTCTGATCTGATTAGCCGTTCAGAATCTACAGGAGTTTAAACTTTCAAATTAGAATTTACCGCAGCGCGGTAAAATAAAATGATAGGAAAAAAATAAATGGTGAATTCTTTAGCTGAAAACTCATTCTTTCTAACCGTATATTTCCCATAATTATACCTCTTAAGACAGAGGAGTTATTCAAGCCAATAAACTTTTTCGTGCATGCCCCTCTAACATGCCACTATAGACACATGATTTGTAAGACGTTGTCACGTCAAAAAATAC
>JAKCPI010001622.1:0-12696 GCA_023213315.1 Euborellia annulipes | reverse complement strand
TCAAATGATCTAATAGTATCCTCTACATCGCGGAAATGTAAGGAAAATGGATTCTGATTAGGACTTGCCTCATTTGTTAAACGATCGCCGCCATTTTCATCGTCTGCTTCCACGTCTTCATCTTCTTCATCATCTTCTTCATCATCGGATAGGCAATCGGATAATTTTTTAACATCCATTAACATCGTGCAAATTCTGTTTATTAAATCTTTTTTTCTCCACTATAATCAATCCTTAATAAATTACAAATCCGAAATTAAGTCAGCAGATGATAATTTTTGGTTGATGAAATCGTATTTTAGTTTATACTCATCAGAAGGGATGACAAAGTTGAAACCAGCAAATTTTCTTAAACGGCTTCTATTTAAACTGTCGCCTTCCTTTTCAAAAATTAATAGATGAAGCAGTTTAATAATTTTTGCGCCTGCCTTACTTAAATTATAATTAATTTTCTCTATGGCGCCTAGCGTAGCCATCTTGTCTTCTTAATATGTTGAATAAAAATCGTTCACTCACTAATAAAACGGAGGTGATACCCCACACACCTGATTTAATTGTAGTAAAGGAAATGCATAATAAATAATAAATACTTAAATCATAATAAAACAAACACTTTGTGAACGATATCAGGTTTATTTTGTTTAAAAACATATAAGAGTGCAGTTGACCGTTGCAAATTGTAATGATGGAGTGTGTACAAGAGAATGCATATATGAGAGTGAATGCGCATGACAGTGAAAAGGGGCGAGACAGATAGTTTCCAAGATGCCCGCCAGATCGCACTGTCATCAGTAGCATTTAATAAATAAAATTGCTACAAATTCAAAAATTTTATTGAGATACGAAGCCCCTATTCATTCTTATTTTGGCTAAAGAGCGTATAAAATAAAAAAAATTGTAGAAAATAAATAATAGATTAGTCTTTTTCTTGTGGCTCAGAGGTAAAGCATTAGCGTCTAGTGCTAGAGATCGAGGGTTCGCATCCCAATCGTGTCAATTTTAATAGTTATGAAAAATATATTTTGAATATATACAAATTGATTTCATCAAACAACTTTTCTATAAGTAAATCCTTATCAAAATATTGTAATAATATTGCTGCATGTGGAAATAATAGAGGCGTTTCATCATCAACAGACATTCGGACATATTTGATTAAAATAATTAATCTAATTATAAACTAGTCCAATGAAACGACCGAATTTATCATTGTATATAATAAATACAAAATACTATATTATTTGTAGAATAATAATAACAATAATATTTCTATAATGGAATTTATTATTGTAATGATGTCGGTCTGTTCATATTTTATTTATTTTCTTCAATGAAATTGTTTTATCGTTTATTAAACAAATTACACCAAAGAGACATTATTCGAATGGAATTTATTTGTGTCATAATGAGAAAGAGAGGGAATTAAAATTAACTAAAATTTATTTATTCAGAAATCTACTCTCACTTTGATTGCCAAGTTACCGGAGCTAAGACTGGCATTTTATCTTGCTAATGCCACTCTAAGAAAAAAAAAATTTTTAAATAATAAATAATAACTTTTCTTCTAAGGATTAAAACTGAACATCGCTATCATTAATTATTCTACCTAATGACGTCAATTGCATTTAATCATAAAATATATTAATTCAAATGAAATTTTATCAATTTACTCTAAATATTTATATTAACTATCTATACACATATTTGCTCATCAATATGAATATAAAATAATTATTATTGATTTTATTCAATTTATACATATAATTATTAAACTAATGATTAATTTATATTCCTGGTGACTTTTTTAAATTTAAAATAAATAGTTGATAATATTACTTATCTCAGCCAAAAACATCGGAGATGCAAAAAGGGGCGCCTCGCATTATTTTTGCCTAGCGTCGAGGTGAAATCAAAAAAATGCGCCTCGCTTTTCTGATTTATATAAAAGCGAGGAAATATTTTCACTTAAATAAAACCCCTACAGAATTTTATTTGTTTCATATATCCTCGCTTTTATATAAATCAGAAAAGCGAGGCGCATTTTTTTGATTTCACCTCGACGCTAGGCAAAAATAATGCGAGGCGCCCCTTTTTGCATCTCCGATGTTTTTGGCTGAGATTTCACTTCTTTTTGTGAAATATTACATGAAAATATTATTTATTAATTTTTGTTTATTAAATATTAAGTTATCCCATGAATAGATCTTTTAATATGCATTCCAAACAGTAAAAATTAAATACATCGTTTGGTATCCATTCGAAACGATAAACATAGGATTTTACCAAATTTTATAAAATTTTAGGTTTTTTATTTTTGTTATGTTGGTAGATTGTAAATACTTCGTTTGGTATTCATTCGAAACGATAAACATAGGATTTCACCAAATTTTATAAAATTTTACGTTTTTTATTTTTGTTATGTTGGTAGAATGTAAATACATCGTTTGGTATCCATTCGAAACGATAAACATAGGATTTCACCAAATTTTATAAAATTTTAGGTTTTTTATTTTTGTTATGTTGGTAGATTGTAAATACTTCGTTTGGTATTCATTCGAAACGATAAACATAGGATTTCACCAAATTTTATAAAATTTTAGGTTTTTTATTTTTGTTATGTTGGTAGAATGTAAATACATCGTTTGGTATCCATTCGAAGCGATAAACATAGGATTTCACCAAATTTTATAAAATTTTAGGTTTTTTATTTTTGTTATGTTGGTAGAATGTAAATACATCGTTTGGTATCCATTCGAAACGATAAACATAGGATTTCACCAAATTTTATAAAATTTTAGGTTTTTTATTTTTGTTATGTTGGTAGATTGTAAATACTTCGTTTGGTATTCATTCGAAACGATAAACATAGGATTTCACCAAATTTTATAAAATTTTAGGTTTTTTATTTTTGTTATGTTGGTAGAATGTAAATACATCGTTTGGTATCCATTCGAAGCGATAAACATAGGATTTCACCAAATTTTATAAAATTTTAGGTTTTTTATTTTTGTCATGTTGGTAGAATGTAAATACATCGTTTGGTATCCATTCGAAACGATAAACATAGGATTTCACCAAATTTTATAAAATTTTAGGTTTTTTATTTTTGTTATGTTGGTAGAATGTAAATACTTCGTTTGGTATTCATTCGAAACGATAAACATAGGATTTCACCAAATTTTATAAAATTTTAGCTTTTTTATTTTTGTTATGTTGGTAGAATGTAAATACTTCGTTTGGTATTCATTCGAAACGATAAACATAGGATTTCACCAAATTTTATAAAATTTTAGCTTTTTTATTTTTGTTATGTTGGTAGCACTCCTTCTTATCACGTTAATCTATTTCTATCTGAATGGATCTATCCTAAAAAATTTTTGTTCCATTAGGGATGAAAATTACTAATAATAATATATATGTTCCTAGATGACGTCATCAGGGAGCAAAATAGTTAGAATTGTCTTTTCGCCATGTTAAAGATAGGACAAATTTGAAATTTTGAATACCTCTCAAAAAGTCACTTTTGATCCAAAATGAAATTTTATATCAAAGGTATCGGGTTTTTGATAGTACCTATTTGTATTTTAAATTTCATCCAAATCGGTCCAGCAGGGAAACCTGTAGCTTTGTCTAAAAATTTGAAAATTGAAGAAAAGAATGAAAAAAAAAAAAAGGAAAAAAAGAAAAAAAAAAAAGAAAAAAAAAAAAAAAGGAAAAAATAAGAGACTAACTTTTGACCTTCCGAAATCGGCAAAATCTCAACTTTGAGCCTCTGCCATTCTTTTTGGCACTGGAATTTTGTTTTGAATTCATGCTCAAAATAATCCTTATTTATTCTAGTTTAATATAAAAAAAATTTGGCTCCGATATCTTAAAAACTTTTTGAGATATTCGCCCAGAAAGAGAAAAGTTTCTCAAAAAAATTTTTTCACGTCCCTATCTTTTATTAAGGATTTAAAATCATTCTTGATAATATAGTCTAGGGACGACTCGTCCATCTAAATGCAATGGGCCATTGGCATCTATTGGAATATCAACTAAATGGTAGTATTAAGTGTTTCTTTGCTTTCTTTTGCTTTTCACATGCTCGGCGACGAGTCGCTCCCGCGACTCTTGATTAACAATTTCGTTTTTATTATAATTATTTTCTTATGGCTGCGATTTATTCTAAAGAGTCTAGTAATCTCACCCCACCACCTATTTATTTTTACTTTCTTTTACCTCTATATATGTTAATATTTAGTATTGGTTTCATGTCAAAAATTCGATGTCGAGATTTTTATGGATAGGCCTATACACGTTTTGAGGCCCTTGAGTCCAAAAAAGTGGTTTTCGCGACATGGTCTGTGTGTGTGGAATAAGGACGAATAAATTTAGAAATTATATGCCCGAGGAGAGTCTCTTGTTCCTTCATCAACTAACCATAACTCTTTGGTCCTTTTTAAAGTTTTAAATAAAGATACACTAGGTCAAACATATCACCTAGTGTATCCACGGGCGTAACTAGGGGATGCCGGGGGGTGGGGGGACAGAAGGCTCGTGGCCCCCCCCCCCCCCGAAAGCTCCCTGTCCCAAGAAAAATTAAGAAAATAATGTAAAAGTTAATTTACGCGCCCCACACGCTGGTTTTTCATTTAAATGTTTACCGAAACTCTGGCATTATAGTAAATGAATATTTGACATAATCGGATCATTTATTAATCCTCTTTTTTTTTATCTGTTTGATAATTTCGGCATTTTGCATTCATAATTTTTTTTTTTTTTTTTTTTTTTTTTTTTTGTCAACTGGATTACCCCTTTAACTTTAAATCATTTCCTGAAAACAGGATTATCAAGTCTCTCATTTTCATTGGGACATTTTTCACCATAGAGAAGAAAATCAAATTAAAATATACAGAGATTTAAAAAATAATTTTACAGCATTATAATTATTCTTCCTCTCGTTCTCTTGTTTGTTAAAATTTTTTTCTAATTGTAATTTTTGTTCTCTACAATATTGTGAATATTTGAAAAACTTATTTTCTTGAGGCTTTGGTAATATTTAGTTTTTGTCAAAATCTCTCCTGGGCTATTCAAATATTAAGAAATATTTAAGTCATTGCCTAGCATTGTATGACGGTATCCCGAATCTTTTTCTCCAATCCGCTACATCATTTTCTCCCCTTCTTTTGATACTTTTGTCTTCTTCAAAGGGACTTGGCAAATTAATTTTCAAGCTTATCTCTTATTATTCAAATAATTTGGCTAATAAGTTAAATTAGATTTTCGTTATAATTTGATATAGGCCTAATAATTAATTAATAATTGAAATTGTATTGGTTGATTTAATTAAATTATATATTGATTGTATAAATAATTAGCATGAATAGTATATCAAATTTAATATAAATCGTCTTTCCCACGTGCCACTTGAATATTAAATTTAGACTATTTATAGTATTTTAATTTAATAGGATTTAATTTTTGAAATTTTTATATTAATAATATAATATAATAATAAATATTGCCAGTCTGTCTGTCACGCTATATTTAGGCAACTTGAATTTTGAAACGAAATTTTATAA
This sequence comes from Euborellia annulipes, assembly GCA_023213315.1. NCBI lineage: Eukaryota > Metazoa > Arthropoda > Insecta > Dermaptera > Anisolabididae > Euborellia > Euborellia annulipes. The sequence goes on along the minus strand of JAKCPI010001622.1, from coordinate 7,132 downwards.
GCTCAATGAAGAAACTCAAAAAAACTTGATTGAAAAGTATTGAGCCCGAAGGCGAGCAGCGCGGCTAGTTTTTATTAATTTCATTATTTATTGGTTGAAAATATATCTGACTAAATCACTAGAGAACATATTTTTATATTAAAGAATCTGATTAAATTTTCTTACCTCACAAACCCACAACGTTGTGGTGGTTTTTGACTGTAAATTAACTGGATCTAATCTTTAGTTTTAAGTAAAAAAAAAAAAAAAAAAAAAAAAAACCAAGATATGTAAATTCCAAAATTCGTTGGCATAGAAAATTCTTTGAATTATATATAAGGTGCATACATTAATATTCTCATCTCTTATAATTTTTTCTTCATCTGACAGGCCTTTTACATTATTTATACGAGATAATATTATCCCACCCCGTTCGGAATTTATAAATATTGCTTTGTTTTTGAGAAAAAATATTTGTTTATCTTGAATGGTGATATTTATGTTGCCTTGTTTGATTTAATTCAAGAATATGAAAAGTACCCAAGTCGTATTAAAGGGGAGAGAGGGGTTATTTATAAATTTATATAAGTAAAATCAATAGGACTAAGGCGTAAAACTTTTGTATCTCTCTTAAAGCATTCATTTTATTAATCTTTGACCAATTAACTGATATAATCCTGTGAATGATTCCTAATGGTTGAATAAAGAAATGGCTTATGCATTTCTAAACTAAAAAATATATATTTTTAAATAAAATCAAAATTCTCACCCCTTTTTTTTCTAATAAATTCGATTATATTTTAAAACAACCGTTTATTGATTTTAGTATCTTTAAAAAAATATATAATAATAGGCTATACAATATGTATGAAACGATGACAATATTACCACAAAAAAAAAAAAAATTATCAACATTATCAACTGAATAATAATAATAAAAAAAAAAATATTTAATAATTTCCTCTCTACAAAAATATCCTTTTTTTAAAATAAAATTTAATGTTATTATTTTGGGTCCATTTCAATTAAAAAAAAAAAAAATATTTAATTTTTATTTTAAATAATTTATTATATTTTTTATTTTTAAAAAATATAATTGTATAATAACAGAAAAAAAATTAACAATTAAATGAAAATGCAATTTAATGTAAATATTTATTTATTATTTCAATCTATTTATTTTATTTAATAAATTTATGAATATTTGATCTCTTATAAAATTCGTTCTCTTCTATATTTAATGAACATTTGAAAAAAAATTTTATATTTTTAGCGGATGGGATCTAAAAAATTAACCATTCAATTAGCCATTGTGCCATAAAAAAGATTATCTTAGGGGTTATTAGATAGGAAATGGTTTTAAAATAAATTTAAGAAAAATAATTTCACATTTAAGTTATTTATATCATCATACTATATATAAATCTATAAAGCGCTAGCGGCTGACTTCTTGTATCAGGGCGCGGATTGGCCATAATAAAAGAAAGTTGAGTCAAAGAGGGAAATTTAAAAAAGCCCGCCTTCGCCTTCGGTGGGCTTTTCCACTTGTAAATATATCACAAAATTGAAATTAATATTTCATTTTTAGATATTTGCTCAGGGGGCCCACATTTTGTGGGTACGTGGATGGCGACCACGAGCTACCCAAGCTGGGACTGACAGTCCTATTCTTTACATGTCAGTCAGTCCCTTCCTTCTATATTATCAACAGGCGTCAGATCGTGCTACGGGCCGGTCTGTTCTATTTCTTCCGGTCGCAAAAAAACCTATTCCGCCTACCCCTTTACCGCTGATTGACAAAATCGCATTTATTTATTTTTTTTTAATTATTAAATATTCGATTATGAAATTATTTTTATTTTATTTTATCTTTAGGTTATAAAAAAAAATAATTGATTATTTAATAATTAAAAAAAATCTTTTTGAATGTGACTTTGTCAATTTTTAAAAATTTTATATTCGTTCTTTACCACGGATCATATACATATAAGATAGGACAGCTTCACGTTAGAATTTCTAATTAAGTTTAATTATTATTATTATTGTTTATTATATTCTTTGTATCTGTTTATATATATGTTTTGAAGGCTGTTGCTAATAAACTATTATACCTACACAGAGTCCGGTTATCTTTAAACTATATTACTATACATGGTGTCAGAAGTGGCTGTAAAATGGCAGAAGAGATATTAAAGGATCTGAAAATGAACCTCGGTTCAAATACGTTTATACCGATTCAACCTCCTACTAAGTTTGATTTTCGGTCACCTTCAGAATGGCGCAAATGGATAAGAGGATACGAGCGTTTTCGAATTGCTTCTGGTTTAGAGTCAAAACCGGAACTATATCAGGTAAATGTCTTTATGTGTTATCTGGGAGATGAAGGGGAAGACATTTTGTCTTCATTTGGACTAAAAAAAGAGGAGCTAGAAAAGTATGATACGGTAAAAAGTAAATTTGATTCTTATTTTGGATATAAGAAAAATATAGTTTATGAAAGGGCAAAATTTTTGAAGCGCCGTCAGATGAAAGGTGAACCGGTAGATGCATTTATTAACGATTTACATAGATTAGCCGAAACTTGTGATTTTGGAGAATTAAAGGAGTCGTTAATTCGGGACTTGATAGTAATAGGGATAGAAAATGATTCCCTTTCTGAAAATCTGCAGATGGATGCGTCCTTAACGCTACAAAAGGCTATGGTGAAGGTTCGGCAAGGGGAAGCAGTAAAAAAACAGCAGGCTGTTGTAAGATCGGAGGTTGATAAGGTGCCATCCTTAGAAATAGAGGCTGTGGCTAAGGAGAAGGAAAAGGAGAGGAAAAATTTTAAAAATACTTCTAACAAATCAAGTAAATGTAATAAATGTGGGTTCTTTACGTCGCATAATAAACCTTGGGACTGTCCCGCTAACAGAGCGGAGTGTTTTTCTTGTAAATCCAGGGGACATTTTAGTAGATGCTGTAGGAAAAGAGAAAAGCCCAGTCATGTTAAGGAAATTGAATTGAGCGAAGATGAATGTTATTTAGGGGAATTAACCATCGATGAAATAGATGAAAGTAATAAGCAATGGATTGTAGATCTAAAAATTTATGATAGAGTTGTTCGATTTAAATTAGATTCTGGAGCTGATGTGTCGATAATTGGAAAAGAAATGTGCGAGAGTTTGGGTATAGAGCCAAAGTGGACGGGAAAAACTTTTCATGGACCAGGCAATGTTCGTTTGAATGTAGAAGGAGTGATGGAGGTTCCCCTTAGTTTTAAAGATCAACAAATTACAGAGAGTATATTTGTTTTACCAGGGCAGCGTATGCCTTTGCTTAGTAGGTCAGCTATGATCAAGCTTGGATTAGTAAATTTAAAAATTGAATCAATTTCAATGACTAATGTTAGCGAAATGTTCCCAGATATATTTAATGGATTGGGGAAGATGAAAACAGAGTATAACATCGTGCTTGATGAAAAGGCCGTTCCTTATGCTATAGCAGCGCCTAGGAGAATTCCTGTTTCTCTAGAGAATCAAGTTAGGATAGAATTAGACAAAATGTGTGAGGAAGGCGTGATCGAGCGCATTGAAGAACCTACGGAGTGGTGTGCCCCGTTGGTTGTGGTTCCTCGGAAGGATGGCCGAATTAGGTTATGTGTGGATTATACTCAGTTAAATAAGTGGGTAAAACGAGAAAGACTACAGCTCCCTTCAGTCGAAGAGTCGTTAGCTAAATTGGAAGAAGGAAAATTTTTTTCAATTCTGGATGCTTCAAATGGATTTTGGCACATTCCGTTGTCAAAAAGTAGTTATCGTTTCACTACTTTTATAACGCCCTTTGGGAGATTTGTTTTCAAGAGACTTCCCTTTGGGATTAATTCGGGGCCTGAAGTCTATCAAAGAAGGGTTTCACAGGTTTTAGATGGCCTTGAGGGGATAGTCAATCAAGCGGACGATATACTCGTTATTGGAAAAACGAAGGAGGAACATGACAAAAGGCTTAAAATTGTTCTCGAGTGTTTGAGCGAAAATGGAATAAAATTGAATAAAAATAAATGTCAATTTGGAGTAAAAAGTGTAAAGTTTTTAGGACATATTATATCGGAGGGACAAATTGGACCAGATCCTAAAAAAATCGAAGCTATAAAGAGTTTAGGAAAACCGAGTAATGTTGCAGACTTAAGAAGGTTTCTTGGAATGGTCAATTACCTTGGGAAGTTTGTTGCAAATTTGGCTAATTTAACGGCACCTTTAAGAATTTTATTGCAGAAAAGTTTTAAATGGGTTTGGTCGGAACAACAGCAACAAGCTTTTGATAAAATTAAAGCTTTACTTTCTTCAAAGCCAGTATTAGTGCAATTTAGAAGAGGGGCAAAAATCAGGGTAGCGGCTGATGCTTCCTCCTTTGGATTGGGAGCAACTCTAGAGCAGAATATTGCTAACGAATGGAGACCGATTATGTACGCGTCGAGAGGGTTATCGGAGGTTGAGCAGCGATATGCTCAAGTAGAAAAAGAAGCTTTGGCGATGACATGGGCTTGTGAGAAATTTTCTACTTATTTGCTTGGTTCGGAATTTGATCTACTTACGGATCACCGCCCGCTTATAGAACTACTTGGTTCAAAGCCAATTTCTGAATTGTCAGCTAGGCTACAAAGATTTCGAATGAGATTGTTAATATTTAATTTTAAAGTTCAATACGTTCCGGGTAAACAGTTTTATACTCCTGATTTTTTATCAAGGCAGCCTCTTGCCTGTGATGTGAAAGAAGATGTTTTGTTGGAAGAAATTTGGAATAAGAATGTAATACAAGCTCTGCCATGTAGTGATGAGAGGTTAAAAGAAATTTTAGAATACCAAAATGAGGACCCCGAAACGAGGACCATTAAGGAAGGAATAGTTTTTAATAGGTGGGACAAGTCATCTATATTCTACAAGTACAGATTTGAATTCAATATAAATAATAAGTTGGTTTTAATGGGTTCGAGAATATTTGTCCCCAAGAAACTTCGTAAATATATGTTAAAGAAAATACACGAGGGGCACCAAGGTATTACGAAATGTAGACGAAGGGCTAAAGAGTCGGTATGGTGGCCTGGTTGTTCAGAAGATATAAAAAAAATGGTGAGTGAGTGTCCTGTTTGTTTGGAACTCCAGAGGAATAAATCGGAGCCGTTATTAACTACGGAGTTGCCTAAGAACCCATGGACTCACCTGGGTATAGATCTGTTAAAATATTCAAGTGTGTGGTATATGGTTGTACAAGATTATTATTCAAGATTTTTTGAATTAATAAAATTAGATAATCTGTCTTCAGAGGCGGTAATAATACGTCTAAAGAATATTTTTGCCAGACATGGGATACCTTTAGTAGTTCGGACAGATGGAGGAACTCAGTTCACTTCGGATTCCTTTAAAAGGTTCAGCAAAAGTTATGGTTTTAAAACGACGGTGTCCAGTCCAAAATTTCCACAATCCAACGGTGAGGCAGAAAAGGCGGTGGATCTTGCAAAACGCATTTTAGCAAAATGTTCAGATCCAAATCTGGGGCTATTGGCATATCGGAATACTCCACTTGAATCGGGATTAAGTCCTGCGGAGTTGCTATATGGTCGAAAGCTAAGGAGCAATCTACCATCTATAACCGATTTTAAATGGGTTTCAAGGAAGGAGCTGAAAAGCTTTAAGGAGAAAGATTTAAATATAAAGTCGAGAAACAAGATGAATTTTGATAGGAGGAAGGGTGTAAAGTCTTTGCCGGACTTAGAAGCAAAAGATGAAGTTTGGATTCCTGACTTAAAACGTTATGGGAGAGTCGTCAGACAAGCAGAGTTCCCCAGGTCCTACGTGGTAGAAACCCCACTAGGCAATGTCAGACGTAACAGAAAAGATCTTATTGTAAGAAAGGGCGGTGGAATATATGGTCAAGAGGAGATGAATATGGATAAAACAGAAATTGAAGAGGAAGGCAGGGAAAAGGAAAAGGATAAGGAAAAGAATAAAGTTGAAAGGGAAAATGAGAAAGAAGAGGGGAGTACGAAAACAAGATGTGGTCGAGTTGTTAAGGCTCCTGCGTGGCTTAAGGATTACAATACTTGAGTAGAAAAGAGAAGATGTAGTATTATTATTATTATTGTTTATTATATTCTTTGTATCTGTTTATATATATGTTTTGAAGGCTGTTGCTAATAAACTATTATACCTACACAGAGTCCGGTTATCTTTAAACTATATTACTATACAGAATAAGATAAAATTTTATAAAAATCAGAGCCCTTGGGGGCAAATGCCCCTGCCCCCTCCCTCCAAAATGACGCCACTTGAACGTCGATAAATTAATTTAAAAAATCTGGTGTGACTGGCACAGCACAATAACTTTCACTAAAAATCGAAAGTTGTGTACTGTGCTTGTCACACCAGATTTTTGTGTCGACATATATTTAGTTCCCGACAGTACGGAACATATGAATTCAGATCAAGGGCGGATACAGGCGGGTAAAGGGGGTAATTACCCCCCGAGATTCGAAAAAAATACCTTTTTTTCGCAAAAAAAATTTATTTTTAATGTAAAATTTTTAAAATTAATACTTCAAAATTTGATATGTATTTATATTCTGGCAAACAAGTACAGAATGCGCTTTTTAAATTACCGAAATTAAAAAAAAAAATAGTGTGCTGTGCGACGAGTCACACCAGATTACTCTTCCCCCCCCCGAGAAACACCTCTGGATCCGCCCTTGATTCAGATGTAAAATTTATAAATATGGGAAAATATTTATATTTTGTTACCATGGCAACCATTTCTCCTATCTTCCCTATGAAATACAAGAGTAAAGTGGTCTTCAGAAGATTTCAATCGCAAAATGAGAATATACATTTTAAAGAGCATCTAAAAAAAAAATAATTGATTTTTGAATTTAAAAAAAAATCGCGTTGGAGCAAATTTTGAGAAAAACGAAAACTGAAAAAGTACATCAGTAAAGTACCAGTAATTTTTGGCCGATTTTGATTAAAAGCTTATTTTTCCGGTTCCGGGGTGTTTAAGTTAAATATAAAATTTCAACCTCGTAGCTCAATTCCTTCATGCTCAAAAAATTGAACACACACACCCACACACCCACCCACCCACCCAGACAGACCATGTCGCGAAACCACTTTTGGATTCAGGG